>APFE031726811.1:0-40780 GCA_000404065.3 Pinus taeda | reverse complement strand
GGCGATCCCTAGGGTTTCGTATTATATATTAGGATTTTCCATTATAATTTTTTCGTTTTTGAATAATTTTACAACGACGAAAATAACCTAGACTATACATTTATAAGTTAGTAAAAATTTATTTTAAGTATTTATCTAACATATAATTATAAAAAATATTTTTTATAGTTTTTATATGAAATATATAATATATATAGTTTATAGTTTTATATATAGTTTGAGTGGGTTTAATGGTTAAGAGTATGTTTTTCTCTTCTAAGAGCTCATAGATTCAAAACTAGAAAGGGTAGAATATGTATGCTTATCCTTGATAAGGGGTTTCATAGGCCAATGTGTTGTTTAGATTGGACCTGATCCATAACTTCTAATTATTTTACATAAATTGATATTAGGTCATTGTACTACTAAATAAACATGCATAATATATTATTTTTTCTTTTTTATTAGTTGGTATTTCTTTTCTATTTCGAAATTATTTTAATTTTGTTTGAAGATGGACACATGTCAACTACAAGTTGAACACTGACATACTTACATATTGCCTTCACACTACACTGTAGAATTAGCCTCCATGCTCAATAAAATATCTACAAACAAATTATGTGAAAATTGTGCCTTTGCATTACATAAATTAACGTCTTTGGCTACCTAGGAAGTGGATTCAGGAAATATCTATTGATGAGTAACATTATGTGAACTTTCGTGAAGTTAAAGATATTAATTAACATAGTTTATTTGTCAACAGATTTCTTTTTTCAAAATTTCTTCTCTTATTAAAATTAAATTTTAATGAATGGATTAAAAAAAAATAATACCACCAGACTAATTTTTAACAAATAAAATATTTTATTAATAAATTCGTTTCTTTCTTCCATTAATATTTATAAATAATAATATTAAAAGATATAAAAATAAGAATAAACATTTAAAATTTTAATTATTTGATTTAAGAATCACAATATCTCAATATTATTTGAAATGTTTTTACGCCGTAAGGCATTCCCTCTGAAATGAATTCTCCTAACTGCTGACGTGTCAAAATATGTGTCATTAGATTTTGTTGTTAGAAGATTGGATAACCACTAGCCGTTGATTTGAATTAAGGAATAAGAGGCGCGACGGTACATACGAACCATCAACCGTCTTAACATCCAGATGTGACGTATCAAGCCAGACCTTTCAAGTTTCAAATAACAGGTGGTGTTTTAGTGGCATGCATTTCCTTCAGACACTGCAGACTCCCCAATCCACATTGAGAATGTCAGTGACCCAGCTCTAAATCAAGATAGCAAAAACATTCATTCGGATGTGGTTTATAGAACATGGATGGCAATATTTATAGGTAATCTCATTACTCTGATTATATTTTTTTATTTTCAGTCTGAGTTATCATGTTTCTATTGTTTGAAATCACGGATTTTGCCACAAAATGGGTAGCATGGCCCTGGTCGTATGGCATATATATAATATGATAGTCATATGTTTATAAGATTGTTATGGTAGATGAAATTTGTCAAGAACTTCTACAATTTTTTTATTAATTGTCTTGCATTGAATTGATTTGTCAACCCAGAGCTCTAGAACAACTTTTGTGGCACCCCAAATGCATTGTCCCCTGCTCAACGCTGTGAAGAGAACTGCAGTTTACCCCTATCTCTCTACTCTGAATTACTACACACGTTCCATTTGATCTCATGCAACAAACATGCTCTGATCGCATTCATACATTTAGTCTTCTTGCTGACATTCTGGTCCATCGTTCTCATCAAGTGGGTAAGGCGGACGAGCATACTAAGAAATGTGAAACCTCGAAAGCCATTTCGCACTTGCAGTGATAAATATTATTTTGGGTGCGATTAATTTGGGATTGGGGATTTGGCTTTTACAAGAGAAATTGGGAAATGGGTTTGATTTAACTCCCTTGCCTGAAATGGTTACCAAATTTTGTCTGTTTTAGATTTATTCATGGAGATGTGAAGCCTGAAAAGATTTTACTTGGCCAGCTTGGAACTTCTGATAAGAAAAAACTCTTTCTGATAGATCTTGGCTTGGGTGAGTTTTTCAATTTTCTTGTCTATTCTTGTATAATTGTGTAACAACATGATAATCTTGTTGACTTGAATGCCTTTGGTTGGATTGATAAATGAATGCCTTTTGACTGGATTGGTATTTATCTGAAGCATGGCAGAAAAGCTTTCTGATGCTTGTTCTTGCCTTTTTTCCTTATTTCTTTTAATTTATATTTATCACATTTCATTGAAAAACTTATCCACAACCATTTGTGTATTGTCATCCACGCTGTTGCTTTTCTATTCCCAGCGTCAAAGTGGAAGGATACATCATCAGGTCATCATGTTGACTATGATCAACGGCCTGATGTCTTCAGGTTAGTTTCTTAGCTTTCGCATGACAGTACTTAAGCTTGTTATATTGTATTTAGTTTTATTCATTTCCATTTATCTGGTTTTATTTTGTGTATTGGATTATATTAATTTTATTATCTTGTAAATGTCCATGTTTCTATTCAGAGGTACTGTTAGGTATGCCAGTGTACATGCACATCTTGGGAGAACAGGAAGTAGACGAGATGATCTAGAGTCTTTAGCATACAGTCTAATATTCCTTCTTAGGGGCAGGTTCCCTTGGCAAGGTTACTAGGTACATTTATAAATTATGTTGTTCTCTGACTTGTTTTGTGGAGATTCACATTCAACATTTTGTCTTATTGCATGTTTTTTCCCTTGTAGGGTGACAACGAGGGCTTTCTTGTTTGTAAAAAGAAGATGGCAACTTCTCCCAAAATGTTGTGTGACTCCTGTCCAGTTCCTTTCCGGCAATTTCTTGAAGCAGTCACAAATATGAAATTCAATGAAAAGCAAAATTATCAGAAGCTTATTTGCCTTTTTGAAGGCATTCTTGGAGCAAATATTTCAACAAGGCCAATTAATACAGATGGAGCTCAGAAGTTCCTATCTCATGTGCGGCCCCAAGTCTCTTCAGTCAAAGTCCCTTAAATCATTAGAAGAACTTGTCTGATTTTTTGGACGTGCTTAGAATATTGGATAGATTCAAAGCAATTCTTTGAAGTCGTGGAAGTGTTTGGAAGTGTCATGAGTTGTGGATGTACTTGGAGAAACAACTAGATTGAAACTCTTTGAAGTCCTTGAGATTTTACAAGTTATAAACATTGAGGTATTACAAGTTCGATTCAATTGCTTGGTTGGTGTTGATGTTTAAATTTGTCTTTCTGTTTCAGGTATTTATTGCCATTTTTATTCATGTTAATGTGTGTTTAAGTTCAAATTTTATGTTAAAATAGGGTGGTCCAAAACATGTCGATGATGATGAGCAACCCAAGGAGGTTCCAGGTGGAACTCCAGCAACTCAATGGATATCATCAGTTCACAATGCTCGACAGCCTATGAAACAGAGGTAATGCTTAAAAGACTAAGAAATGAGGAAATTGAGATTTTAATCTTTATTGTCAGTGGTCACTTATCAATGTAGCAGAAATTGTCTTAGTTATTGATATATTCATGTATTAGTTGTACAAGAAAGCAATAACCATATGTCAATGATGGAGGTTAGAGTAGAATAGAGTATTATTATGGGATGATATCCCACCAAAGGAATATGCCACCACAGAGGAGATATTTTAACAGTTCTAGCAGTAAAAGGGTAATGCTTATGTGGGTCAACCCTATGTAGGCTTTCCTCATTTAGTAATCTAGCGCATGGTGAAAATAACCTCTGAAAACCTCTTTATAATGCAGCCTGAACAATTTAAGAGCAGAGAAACCATCATCTCAACAAAGACAGGAAGAAATATAATTGAAAAATGCCAAAAAAAGTGTGAATTTTTTTTCTATTCTTATATTGAGTGCTTGCTCGTTATTGCAGAAAACAAATCTTTTTAGTATGTTGTGGTTCACCAGAGTTTCTAAACAATCATTGTCCGACAAGAACTTTAACTTTATCAATGCCTAGTATTGCTTCAAATTCCCTTTTTCAAATCCCCAGTATTTGATATATGTTGGAATACATGTTTGAAATATATGAGCTATTCTGTAGTACTATCTAAAATATTCTTTATTATCTTTACTGCAGTCCAAGCCTTGCAAGAAAAAATATACTGAAAATTAATTTACAAGCGGATGCCTGCAAGGGTGAAAAACAGAAAATGGATATAGAGTCTAGAGTCTAGACATTATTATGGAAAGTGTAAGAAGCTAGCAGAAAAGAAACTAGCAGAAGTTGTTGCTAAACTTCAACATGGCATACACACATTTGTGCTCTTTGTTCAGGTAGTTAATTTGTTGCAGCATAATACACATCAGATGCATACAAATGCACAAAGAAATCTCTATCTCAGGCCCAAAGGACAGGAAATATTTTGTTGAGAGTATGAAGCTAAGTTGCACGAAATGGGGAAACGGGTACGAGTTTCCGAAACGGGAAGCGATACGAAACGCGACCTCCCTAAATTTTGGAAACGGGGAAACGTGAATATATATATATATATGTGTGTGTGTGTGTGTGTGTGTGTGTGTGTGTGTGTGTGTGTGCAATCATAAAGCATAAATGATACATTATAATTTATTACGCTTAAACATTAAGATTTAATTTACATCACATTTACTCATGAATGATCACATAATGAAAATAAAAATATCGGAATACCCAAAAGCGACCTTTATTATATATCCAAATCTCAAAATCAGCCTTTATTTATATTAATATATGAAGCTGCAAAGTACAGTAAAGACTATAAGGCTGCAAGAGAGAGATCCAAATCAGGATTTTCTGCATCCACATCCCATTCTTTAGAGGGAACACTATTGTATTGGGAGTTTCCTCCTACATAGTCGAACGACCTTAGTGCTCTTGATTAAATACACATTTCATACCCTAGTACCCTACATGATATTGATTATTGGGAGTTTCCCCTGCATAGAGGGCTTGGTTCTCTTGATTAAATACAAGTTCCATACCCTAGTACATGATAAAATCCAATGGAAACATTGCAATCCCTCCAAATCTTGAAATCCTGAAAAACAAATAAGTCTGCTGGATTTTGAGTGAGATTTAAAATTCTACTTTCTCCATATGAAATCCAATGAGGGCGAAGCAACAAGAATTCACTAACATACCCTAAAAATAAACTAAAAACAAATTAAAAAAATAAAAATAAAAATAAAAACACAAGTTAATGAGGAAACGTGGGTCGTACGGCCCTGAAACGCGTTTCCGGCCGTACTGGCCACGTTTCCGTCTCAGGAAACGTGGCAGTACGGCCGAAAACGTGTTTTAGGGCCGTACCAAACGCGTTTCTGTGTTTCATACCCATTTTGTACGAAAACGGACCTCCATACCACGTTTCCTGCAACATAGGTATGAAGCCATTGACCACATTCACTCACTAAGTTACTATTAGGAGGCCCTTTGTTGTTCTTTGAAAGCCTTTTGTTGCTCATGGACTTTCGGAAAGCATTTCACTTTGTTTTGAGAGGCTTTGCTCCATAGTGTTATGTGACATTGGTATTTCAAAGACCCTTTTGGTGGCCATTTGAGATTGAATGAGCTAGTACCTTGTCATCTTCACTCTGCTCACAACTTTTTGGACTCCATTAAGAGCACCATTGTGGTCAAATAGGGCTGCTGCCCCTCATCAACTCTTTATGGGATGATTTTAAATTGGTGAGCTGGAGTAATTTTTTTAGCCGACACATATAGGGGAGGGACAAGTGTCTTCTACAATACATCTTGTTCTCCCTGCTTTTATTTATTGATGACATGATCCTCGCAGGTTTCACTTGAGGGGTTGAAGAGTCAAATTGGTGTGCTATCCAACTTATGTGACCTTTGATAGTTGTCAGTTAACTTTGGTAAAACTAATGTCATGATCTACAATGTATCATGCTCTCTGTAAGTGGATTAAGGTTAATATGGATTACACATACTTGGGGGTTCAGTTTTGAGGGCCATGGTTTTGTTTGAGTTATGCTTTCCAGCCTTAACTTAACAAGAAGTGATGAGACTGAATGGCACAACAAAATCACCTATTGCAAATCATTTTGGCGAGTCCATAGCAGGAACAATGACCATTAGGGCTTTCAAGGTTGAGGATCAGTTCTTAAAGAAGAACTTAGACCTTATGGATAAAAATTCGAACCCCTTTTTCTATAGTTTCTCGGCAAATGATTGGTTGATTCAGCGTCTAGAGATGTTAAGTGCAACTGTTCTTTGCTCCTTTGCTCTTGCTATGGTTCTACTCCCAATGGGCAGCTTCAATCCTGGTATGAATGATGAAACTAAGGGTCGTCTGTGGGAGATATCTGTTGTTACTCGATTCTTTTATGCATACGATGATGATGCCTAACATTTGAACTAGTGCAGGTTTTGTTGGGATGACACTATCATATGGTCTGTCATTGAACATGTCATTGGTTTCCAGTATTCACATCCAATGGACACTTGCAAACTACATTGTTTCTATAGAACACATCAAACAGTACATGCACATTCCTAGTGAGGCACCAGCTGTTATAGAAGATTTCAGACCACCAGATAGTTGGCCCTCACATGAGAAGGTGGAATTGCAAGACTTGAAGGTACCTGAGTTGTGCATTCCAACAAGATGAATGTGTTAACATTTATTTTTTTAACTAAAATTTGAATGGTTTATGATGTTTGCAGTCGAATATATTTTGATATGCGTGCAAATTAGAGATAGAGCCAACAACCCCCTTGTTTTACGGGGCATTACATGTACATTTGAGGGAGGGCAAAAGATTGGCATTGTTGGGCGAACAGGAAGTGGGAAGACCACTCTCATTATCATCATCCACCCTTGCTTTCAACAATTTCCATCCACATGTCCCTATTCTTCCCCACTCTATACATGTCCTTATTCTTCCCCACTCTATGTTATTCTTCACCACTCTATGCCTTACGGCGTTTCCTTTGCAACATAAGATGCAAATGCTAGTATAAGGTATATGGTTTGATTATGTGACTTGAATGCTTTCAAGTGCAAATAAAACCCAATGACATACGAAATTATGAGATTGTTACATCATGGGCTTGAAAATCCGAAATTCGTAGGTAATTAAAATTTACTTCGGGAATATAAACAATACTTTGTAAAAAGGAAAATTTACAATGGATTTCTCGTATTTTGTTATAATAATGTATTTTTGTTTTCTTTGATTAATGAATAATGAAAAATTGATATGGGTATGTAACAATTTGACTACAAATCTTGGTTATCATACTAAGACTCAACATATTGATATTAAATACCATGTTGTAAAATTGATTATTGATGTAGGTGGAGTGGATCTTAAGAGGTCCACATGCAAGAAATTTTTTGAAGATGTTTACAAAACCAATTTTGTTAAACATGATGTGATGGTGTTCGTCTTCTCTTAGCTTATAAAAAAAGGTAATAAATGGGCTTAGGAAAGGTAAAATGTTTCCAATGTAAAGATTGTTAAAATTTGTTACAAAAATTAATGTATTGTAAAAACTAAAATTTAATCGATGTAAATTTTTGGTTTTGGTTTACAAAACCATTTGTAATTTGTATTAAAAGGGCTAAGTTGAATTGGTTGTAAGATTTATTTTCATAATCAATAAAATACATTATCTTTCCCCACACTATAAGAGTTTTAACATGTAAAGTTGTGTTGTCTGAGTAGTCGATTTTATATTTATTCCATTATTGTTCACTTAATTTTGTTTAGACTCAATAATACGAACAAATCATTAATCTTTTTAAAAATGCTTTGGAAGTTTATAATAATGTATAATTTCTTTGTCCAAAACAAGTGTTAGAGACAATTACGATACCTAGGTTTTTGTTATAGACAACTATGATAACCTAGGTTGCTATAGGTTTTAAGTTCCTCCTTGTCTTCTTCATTGATGTATGTGAAGCTTCTATTCTTTTTGGAAAAACTACCTTTGTGTTGGTTCTTTTAACAACAAGGGAGGTTGCATGGCATCTAGTCCCTGCCTTGAGAAAAGTAGGGTGCCTAGCTATAATGGCATTGCACGAGTTTTCATGTCTCATCTAAAAGAAATCCAGTGAGAAGGATGGATTGAATCAGCCCTCCCAACTTCGCAATCTAGCCAGTGAGGTCTGACTTAATCAGAATGGAGCAATAGAGAGGAGAGTAGGATAGCAAGAGAGAAGCAAGATTCAGTGGAAACAAAGAGAGAGATAAGGTAGAGTCAGCATAGGCATCAAGATATATCAATCAGTCAGGTAGGTAGATCATCATAGTAAGTATTTATGGTAGGTATCAATCTATATTAGGTCAAACCCTGCCAAGCATGGTTGGAAATGGCTTCAAACATTTGCCAAAAAATCTTCTAACAATGTTTTTGATGGGATTGTTCCCTATAACAACTACAAGCCACCTGTATTACAACTTCCAAATTTATTAGTGGATCTCTAAGTTGGAATCCTCTTTCAAAAATTGAGATAAGTGTCTTTTACTCTTAGTTGTCACCATGTTGGACAACTAAAATATGGGTTGCTAGATTACAAATTGTTCCATGTAGATCAAAATGAAAAATATCATAATGGAATTAAGCCCATTTCACCAATAACAACAATCCTCAATGCAAGTAGGTTCCGGTACTTCGACTTATTTATCTTGTATAGGCACTGGATCAACTTACCTGACTAGAGATGGACCTTTGCTCATTGCACAACCTACTTCATCATATCATCATACAAAGAATTTTATGATGACAATTATTGCACTTCAACTAGAGGCATATTCTTCTTTTGAGAAAGATGAAAACCTTTGTTGGCTTTGTCCATTTCTGCCTAAGATGGGATCTTAGATTTGAGATATACCCCCTGTTGGCTCCTTTATCTTGGAAGAATCTTTTCATTAGCATATGGCTAGTTGATCCCAAGTTGTGAGAAATGATCTTTAATGATCCCCTTAGGAATTTCTTCGGAAATTGTCCTCTTTGAATTTGAAAGAAGAAAGAATGCTAGCTTCCTCCTTGGCCTGTTTCATTCCCCATCAGACCTCAAGGCAATCAGATAGTGCAATAGAATCCCAAAATAGACTTGTCACAAGGAAGGAATAAAATTGAGCAACAACTAAAAATAATATAAAGCAAGAGGTGCGACCCTTATTAGAGAACATCTCAGATTTATTTCAGTGTCTCGTGTGAGAATGCATCCATCACTGAATAATGAAAAAGAGCTCGATTTATAAGATTTGGTTGTTGTGCCAACAAGTTGTGGGAAGGTAGACTCCCCTCATTAAGAAGTGAAAAGTGGATCCAGATGAAAATCATTCAATTTACCGAGCGAGCCGATGAACCCAGTTGATTGAGTTGATCAAGTCAAGCCTTCATTGTGTTCATGGAAAGGATAACTGCCTCGCTCTTATTCCTTCAAAGGTTTAGCTTTAGCCTCTATGACATATGCCTTTGTCGCCTTCACGGTAGTTTGGATATGGACATAGGTGAGGGTGTTGGTTCAATAATAATAGATGATTGTCAAACCTCAAGGCAATCAGATGGTGCAATAGAATCCCAAAATTGACCTGTCATATCTCCCAAAGATCAGGAAGCCTGTAAGCAAGATAGAGATAACAGTGAGCAGGTCAACACTCAAAATAACAATGACAATTTAAGAAATGCAAGGTGCTTACCCAAACCAGAGCTTATTATAAAGAAAAATTACAGTGCCCCAAAAATATCTTGGATACCTTCAGTGAGTTCAACTTCCTTCTACAATAATTGGTTCCACTATGAGAGCTAGTTCCCTCTATAAGATTCTTTTAATGATGAAGTTTTGGATCCTTTTAGGAAGGTAGGTTGCTTGATTTATTTGATAAGTTGGAAGGATACAACGATGTAGTAGCACTAGAGTTTTCCCATAATTCTTAACATCCCCAAGAGCAAGACTCTAAAAACCATGAATTTTGCACTACTTTCAGGGGATTCAAGATCTTTGTAAATGAAGAATTGCTCACTGAAGTTACTGGAATTCCTAGGGGGAATCCTTGGGATAAGGATGATAGAGTACTCAACCTTAGAGCTAAGACCAAAATTTTCAGATCCTACAATAAGTATGAATAAAACATAAATGGGGCAAAAAGGGAGTCTCTTCCATATGAATGGGGAGAGATAGCATATCATTTCATTAAATATTGAACCTGTGAGGAAGGCTAAGCATTGTATATGCTTACTATTTTTGAATTCTACATAAATTTGAAACTTGAGCTATCAAAAAGCACAACAAAGGATAAGTATCCCCCATTTCCTACTGCATTCCCAATAATAAATGTGTGTTAGAATTCAAAAGGGGAAATTGGACATTGTAGCACATCACTGCCTAGTTAAGTTGATCATTTTTCATGAGTTATAGAAGAAAAAAAAATCCCTCATCTGTCATGGGACCAATTTATCTCTTCAGGGATAGGGCATTATAAAATCTAAGAAACAGAAAACCCCACAACACCTCCTTTAGTGAGAGTAAAGGGTCATAAAAGTGGGAAGAAGGCTGGTCAGAAAGAGTCCAAAAGGACAAGGGAAACAGTTTCAGATGAAGAAATTATTGATACATTAATCCATTTGTCCACTCCGGGCTTTACACCCCCAATATCCAACAATCTGAGGGCTTCAGTTTTGGTAGTTCAAACACTCAGGAAAAGAAAAACCATTCTTCAAGCAAGAAAAAAAATGTCAACCTGATGACCAAACAAATTCACTTCATAAATTACCTATTCATAAATTCAAATCAACCATGAGATTGAAGTACGATAAGAACTCAACAAATCATATCAATTATGCCATGTTAAATAAGGACCACATCCAAATGTAGATTAAAAAGGAAAGTGAAATTTGGGCAATTATGGAATAAGCTAGCTCGAAAATTGGCCATGTGAAAATAAAATGATAGAACACAACTAGAATCTGAAAATTTTGTACTATTGTTTATTGGGAGTGCAAAATCATGTGCTTAATTGCATTATGAACAAAAAGTATGATGAGAACTCAGTACCAAATCATATCACATGCAAAATCCTGTGCTTAATTGCACTATGAATAGAAAGTATGATAAGAACTCAATACCAAATCATATCAATTAGACCATGTTACATGAGGACCACTTCCAGATGCAAATTAAGGAAGAAAGTGAAGTAGGATCAATTCTGGAACCAACTACCTTGAAAATTGACCAAACTGAAAATAGAATGATGGTATAGGATTTGAAATTGAATAATTTGAGATATTGTTTATTTAGAGTGCAGAGTTATGTGCTTAGTTCCACTATGAAGAGAAAGCAAGAAAGGAGTTACCTTTTGTACAAGAGATGTTTCTTTGTCTTTGGTTCTAGACTTTGTATAGAAATCTCGGTTCTATTTCAGCTTGGTCTCTGAAGTGGCAATAGCCACACTATATTTTCCATAAGTATCAAGTGCCAAATCCAATGCAAGCTTCTCAATTTCGGCTTGTTTACATAGAACTGTTGGGGTGGCTTAAATTCTTTCTTTGCACATAATAGGGGGCTTACCGGTACATACTAATCATACTTGTCAATAGAGCTCATACAAAAGTCTCAGTTAGTAGGCCTTAGGGGTCCAGCTTGAAATCTAAAGCTTATTAAGACAGTTTGGTGATAGTTGATTTCATATTGAATCTAACTCCAAGGCTACAAAGAGCTCTTTCTCTCTGAAACTCCTAAGGAATGGTACTAATGCTTTCATCTAAGGTAAGAAAGAAAGTGTGTAGAAGGCAGTCCAGAGGGCTATAATTATTATCATCTAGTGTTGTATAGTTTATAAGGCTCACTTTACGAACTATGTAGGGTTTTCTTTAAGATTTTCACTCTTTAGGTTTAAGACAGTCTTCACACTACGAGAAAAGTGATGACAAATCTTTCCAACCTAAAAGTGCATAAATTGCAAGTAAATGCATGAAATTGTGATTACATACAATATCTAGTAGTTCTTTCTATATAGCTTACAGTCTTCACTGGGATGAAAGTGGACTAAAACATTCTTGAGTTTCTCTGCTGGACCAAGAAGACTCAAAAGTGTTGTCCATATCCAGTGGGATTCAAACAGTAAAGAAAAATTGATTTGGGATTTTTCCATAAGAGTAGGGCGAGACCTTAGGACCTACCAATAATAAGGTAAATTCAGTATAGAAAGGTGTCCTATCAAGATGGAAATTTGCTTAAAGGTTGCATCTAGGAATGGTAAATTGACTGGTGATAAGGTGACATATCCGAATGATGATAGAGTGCTCACTTGGCCTAAAATAAGAGGTGGTAATTGAAGTAACAAAAGGTGGCATGGGTGTAATAGATCCAACTAAATATCCAGGATATACATTAGTGGTAGATTCAACAATTGAAGATCTAGGAACGGAACAGGGCATATAGAGACTGAGATCTATGTCTAAATACTTCCCTTGTGAATAAGGTAAGAGGTATCTAATTAAGATTACATTAAAAAGGAAGAATCGCAGATCACAGATAAAATTTGGCATCGGGTTAAAAGTTGTAACAAATTTTTGGGGAGGAAATTTAGCCTATTCAAGAAAAGTTCTATGGGAAACAAGCAAGCATGGTAAAAACCCATGAGAATAAGGTACAAGCCTTTCTAAAAGAAAACATCCCATATAAAAAAAATAAAAATAAAAATAAAAAACAAAAAAACAAAAAAAAAAACAAAAAAAAAACAAGTGATGGTGTAGCTAACTTTGGTGCAAAGGTGGAAAGTAGAAAACAGAGGGAAGAGTTAGAGGAAGAAATGTGTCAAGTTTGTAATTCGAAGGAGGCAGATTTGAAGGACGAAATTTAGCTTGTGCATGGAAACTTCTATGAAAATAAATAAAACCAAGTAAAAACAAGGTCTTTGAATGTTACCCAAGTGAGTGTAGAAAATCTGATGTAGGTTAACCCAACAATGCAATATAAATCAAAGCAAAATAATATAACCTACTTCTACTATCAATTTGCAGAAGCTTAAAGATCGAGCTGAAAAATATAACCAGAAGAAGAAGAATCAACGACACAATACACATGAAAATACTTTTGGGAAAGCCTCAGCTAAAAACCCCACACTATTGTATTATCATACATGGTGGAAATACATAGGAATTATACAAAGCCTTACCTCTCATAGTTAACCAGCTCTCAGTGCAATCCTCACAGATGCTCAAGGCAATCTTGGCTTCTCTCCATCCTTCCTCTCTTCCCTCCAAGCTCCTACTTCCTTGCGTTGTTCCTTGTGGATGATTCACCTCTTACCCAGTGGATGATCTCCCTCCAAAACTGCGCAATCTTCAAGGATTAAATCCTTGACTGCATGCATGAGTTTTCTCCATGAGAAAACAAATGCAACTGATAGTACATTGTCCTTGACTTTAATCTCAACTAGGTCTTTCTAAGAATAGACATGCATGAGTTCCTGATGAGGGAATATTCAGTTAACTGGAGTAGCATTAGCTGAGTGCATGCATGCATCAACTAACTGTTAACTCACTATTAGTTCCTCAAACAGTTTGGAACTAATTTAACTGGACTTAACTCAGTAAATTGAGTTAACTAATTAAAACTCAAATATAACTCAATTTTATCTCCTTAATTTAAGGGATAACTCTTGCATGACTTCAGAAATAATTCTAACTTAAATTTCTCCAACTAACTAATTTAAAATAAATTAATTAATTATTTCCAAGTAGCTGTTAAGACTAAATTTGATTTTAATTCAAGGAAAAATTAAATTGGAATATTCTTGTTGCCATATTTCAACACTCCCTCTCAACACGAAAGGGATTATCTGCAACCCCGATCTTGTCTCTATGGAACTCGAATTTACACTTTGACCATGCCTTTGTCAAAATGTCAGCATCTTGCTCCTCTGTCGAAATATACGGCAACAACATGATCCTCCTCGCTCCACAATCTATGAGATGATGATACCGGATGTCGATGTGCTTGGACCTATCATGAAATAATGGATTCTCAGAGATTTTGATACAACTCTGATTATCACAATAGATCACAGTTGGATCCATCCTCTGATCAAACAAACCAACTAGGATTTTCCACATCCAGATGGCCTCACATGATGCCTGACTTGTAGCCATGTATTCTACCTCGGCCGAGCTGAGTGCAACCAACCTATGTTTCTTGTTGTACCAATTAACTATCGCTGACCCAAGGTTGAAAATCCCTCTTGATGTTCTCTTCTGATTTGATGGACTTCCTTCCCAATCTGCATCAATAAAGCCCTGTAGCTTCACTCCCTCTGTCCATCTGTACCATAATCCATACTGAGATGTGCCTCTGAGGTATCTCAATAGATGCACTGTCGCCTTCCAAAACATCTTGGTAGGTTGAACCATCGCTTGATTCAGTTGGTTCACTGCATAGCACAAATCTAGTCGTGTGTTCACTAAGTACATCAATGAACCCACAAGTTTCCTATACACAGTAGCCTCTACGACTTCTCTTGAAGTAGCATCCTCCTTCCTCCAGTTACCTGCTAGAGGAGTTTGGATGGGCTTGCACTTCTCCATGTGGAATCTCCTGAGTATCTCCTTGGCATACTTGCCCTGAGACACAAACAACTCCCCATCCTTCTGCCACACTTACATGCCAAGGAAGTAATGCATGAGACCCATGTCTTTCATCTCGAATTCTCTTGCAAGGTCCTCCTTGCAATACACGATCAATCGATCATCACCAGTCAATATGATATCATCAACATAAAGTACAATTATCAACATCTTACCTTTCACCACGATGTGGTGCAGGTTCGCATCCGCTTCACTCTTTGGGAAGCCCAACCCAGTGAAGTAGTTGTCTATCCTGGTGTGCCAAGCACGAGGTTCTTACTTTAGCCTGTACAATTCTCTCTTGAGTCGGCACACATGTGACTCACGATTGAAGGTCTCAAAACCTTCTGGATTCTCTATGTACACCTCTTCCTCAATGTGGCCATTGAGGAATGCAGTCTTCACATCCATCTAATGGATCTTCCAACCCATCTGTGCTGATAGTGCCAACATAGAATTGATAGATGAGTACCTTGAGATAGGAGAAAAAATCTCATCATAGTCAATCCCCTCGACCTGTGAAAAGCCACAGGCAACAAATCTTTCCTTATGCTTCTCCACACTACAATTAGCAGCTTGCTTTACCTTGTAAATCCAACGGGAACTCACAACTGACTTGTTCTCTGATCTCAGAACCACGTCCCAAACATTGTTACGAACTATGGAGTCATACTCCTCCAGCATAACATTAACCCAAATTGGTTGCTTCACTACTTCCTCGAAGGAAGATGGCTCGGTCTCAACACATTCCCCAGTGTTGGGCCATGAATACGACCACTTTGTAACACTTATTTCATCCATTTTTACTCTTCTCTATTATATCATTTGTTATAATTTATCATTTAAATCCATTTTATAAATGATTTATGCTCTTATGAATGAATATTATTTATCTTCCTTTAACTCTAATAAATTGATTGTTATGCATGATTTTATCCATGATAGTTTTAATAAATTGGTTGTAACATTATTCACCATTTTTAGCCTCCAAGGTAATTTCCAGATTGAAGATTTGATCATTAAAAGTGTCAACTTAGAAATTCGCTGGAATAAGGAGTGACAATTTTGCAGTTGAGATTCTGAGCAAATGAAGACGAATCTGGAAAATCTGGAACATGGGTTTTGTCCAAAACGAACCCAATTAAATTTTAAAGAGAACAGTTTGCCCAAATTCGACTTGTACTGAGAGAAATGCAGAGTTCTTTGAGCACGATTCTCTCAGATTTGTTGTTGTGGCCTTCCTCCAAATCTCAGCTGCAAAGACCAAATTCACCTTGCTCTTGTTAAAAGTTGAATGGGAATATATTTTCTTGTTGATCAATTGGTTAGAATCAATCCAATTTTGTAATAGAAATCATGTTGTAATTATCTTTGTTGTAACTTCTCTCTGATCTCTCTCTATTTAAATGAGAACAGAGATCAAAGAAGGGGATGATTAATTTGGAGAGGGATGATGAATTTAGAGATGGAGACTTAAGGATTCAGAATTATGATTTGAATTAGAGATTTAGAAGTAAGGATTCATGATAGAATAGGAGGAAAAGGAGATTGTTACATGTTGTAATTCTCAGAGCTTCAGCTCTTGTACTGATTTTACAATTTGATGATTAATACATGATTTGGGAGTTGTTGTTCATTCTGTTCATCTAAAGTAACCCATCAGCATCCGCTGGCGGCTAAGGGCCTAGCCTCAAGTGGAGTACGCTGCTGCTGCTGTATATTATATCTTTGGTTTATGCGTGGTTTGCTCATCAGCGTGATTCGGTAATCTGATATGTTTTATTATTTTACATCACAGCTCTGTTACGTTTGATCTGTTAAGTGATATCATTTTCTGAGATAGAAATATCATATTGACTTTGCAACGCATTGCTGTTTCTTTAAGTGCTGATATAAATGGGTTTTACAGGATACCATTGCTATTCAATTATGGAATGTCTATGTTGTAACATTTTACCATTGGTATTACTGAATTCGTCTTAGAGATTATATTTCCTAGCGATTGTTGAATTTATTAATGTTGTTGTTCTATTTCCTGTTAATTGCGTTATTATTGCTTTGCAGTGTAGAACGATTCGAGACTGTACTGAGCATTGACATTTACTGTCTGGTTCCCAGATCGATGATCTATTCCCTT
Source organism: Pinus taeda (assembly GCA_000404065.3). Classification (NCBI taxonomy): domain Eukaryota; kingdom Viridiplantae; phylum Streptophyta; class Pinopsida; order Pinales; family Pinaceae; genus Pinus; species Pinus taeda. Next base: position 24,036 of record APFE031726811.1, on the reverse strand, counting down.
ATTTCCTTTGGTTCCATTAGTTTACAAAGGGATGAGTTAATGTTACTGAACCCTTGACTAATAAATTGCTTAGTCTTCTGAATGCATGGTTTGGTCTTTAAAAGTACTTTGTTGTAATTAAGCATATGTTTACTCTTATATTTTGAGCATTGTACTACATCTTTCATAACATTACTCTTGAGTAAATAGCCGCCTCAGACTGAGTACACTCTTGAAATAAAAAGTCGTCCCTGTGTTGACAATTAATGTGAAGGTAATTAGGAGTTAAAAAGACCCTTTTTATCGCTCGACATTTTGGCGTCGTTGCCGGGGAGAGTGTAGCCATTTCTAAAGAGTAGTGTGAATCTGATGAGTGACTGCTAGGAGAGAATTGGGTATTAAAAACGGAACGTAAGAACCTGCATACGGAGCATGTAACAACCCTGCTCCCCCGCCCGCTTTCCGGCAGATTTGTTAATTTTTTTCTTGGAGTAGAAATAGATGTTTGAATTTTTGTGTGAATGACTAGGGAAAAAATAGAACTTTTGAAAAACGAATCACATGATTTCACTCAAGTGGTGATGTAAGCACCACCCATTTCACTAACTAATTGACAGGAACATTTGAAGAAGGAGCCTCAAAGAAACACATGAAAAACATCTTATATTATGGTAAGAAATGGCTCACATTTCTACTATTGAATTTCCTATCAAAGATCTAGGAGGAGTGACACAAATGCACATAATTCCCCCATTGTCTCTACCAAATTTTCATGGTTTAGCAAATGAGGATACAGATACATTCTTATTTGAGTTCGAAATAATTTGTAGAGGATATGATTATTGTACTAATGGTCAAAGGTTGAAAGTGTTTCCTCTTACTCTAAAAGGAGTAGCTCTCCGATGGTTCATGAGCCTAGGTGGGAATTGCATCCAAACATGGGAGGACATGAAGAACATATTCTTGGAGAAGTACCAAGACTATTGCAAGGCCAATGAAGATATTTTTGCTATGATACAAGGGGAAGATGAAAGTTTGGAGGACTATGTAGATCGATTTCAATACAACCTTCAAAAATCAAAGCATAAGTATTTGCAAAAAGAGATCTTAAAAACACTCCTTCTTAAAGGAATCAAAGATGAATTTTTAGAACTCTTAAATCTGATAGGAAAAGGTGATGTTTTTCAGTTGTTATATGATGATGTTTGTGAATTGTGCATAAGGTGTTCAAGAAGAATCTCCAAGGTTGGTAAGGATCCTAGAGATGTTAGTTCTTTCTTTTCCAAATCTGCTACAAGAATAGGAGACATAAGAGCTGAAATCAATGTTTTATTTGAAAATTTTAAAGTTGATTTTATTAGCTCTCTAAGTTCGAAATTGGATGCTTTGCAGGTTCAGAAGAATCAAGAATTTGATGAACTGTTTTGCCCTCATGACCGAAAGGAGCATCTCTTAGATACTCACTCTTCCTTATCTGGGATGGAAGTAGCATATCGAAGAGATGAGGAAGTTGCAACAAGGTCAAAAGCATGGAAATCATGGCCTATAGGTATGATTCAAAACACTTCTTATCCATTCTCTTACTTGCATAATCCATTATGGAATACTAATGTGTTAGGGCAGCCATGTCAATCTCAATATAACCACCACCAATTTTGTCTACAAGTTTGGCATGGTTCACCTTATAATTGCATGACTACTCTCTCTCATCTTGTAGCACAGGCACATTCTCCATATCCTCCACTAGCTCTTCCACAACATCCTGCTTTCATATCAAATTTATCCACTCAACCCAACCAACCACATGATCACAATGCTCCATTCCTTACACATTTTCCTACTCAAATAATTCCACACCCTCACCACAATAAACCAGTACAACATGCTTACAATGTTGAACTTCCAAATTTACCCACCCTTCACACTCATTCTATCTCACATGCGCCATTAGAGAAAACTTACAATGAGATTCAGAATGTTTCAAATTCAAAAATTGTAGAAGCTATGGAAGAAAATGAGGTTTCTTATAGTATGTATCAACAAGCTATTTTAAAAGCTCAAGAACTTCATGATCTGATGGATATGAGAAATCAAGAAAGTAACGGATACATTGAAGATTGGTTGCACTCCATCATTTATTTGCAACATCACTCTATGCTTCAACAATTTTTTATACCATTTTTTCAAGGGAAGTTGGCTTCTCATACCCTAATTTTCATTAATATGCATTTTTCAAAGTTGGGTATGTGTATACATGAAGCCTTATTTCGAAAATGGCTCCACTGGAAGTACTCATATACGTAGTCATATTCATTTTTCAAATCAAAATAGGTTAGTGTAGAAAATAAAATAAATAAATGCATTTTGTTTTTTTATGTAAAACTAGTTGTTTTTTGTTGCAACATGCTATGAAAATCAACATTGGTGATAATTTTTTTAATTCATTTGTGTATGTAGATGACTTATAATGGAAATAATATTTCTGCAAACACCCATATTCATTTTTATCACCAATTTGAAAAAATGCTTGAATATCACATTTTTTTGGCTTGCGGGCTTGATGGAATTTTTGAAAACATAGTCAGCACAGTCATGTTTTGAGGGACCAAAATTAAATATTTTTAAAACCTGTTTTTACCCTAGGTAGCCCCTGATGTCTAATTTTCAACCCAATTTGAACCACTCAATTTGGATTTGAAACGAAAAAGTTAAAAACAAAACATTGACAGGGTGTCTAGTGGGCAGCTCAGGAACAGAGTTGGGACAGTCAGTTTTTGGAGGCCTAGATATTTGAAGTTTTTAAAACCTGTTACTATGGTAGATTCCCCTATGAATCTAGTTTACCATGCAATTGTAATCACTCATTTTCGATATTGTATGGGGAATTTATGATCAAACTACTGACTGTCTATCGTAAATCAACACCCTTAAAACTATGTCTTTCCGGCTGTTCCTTACAGTATTTGACCTATCAATTCTTATTTTCTTAAAAACCTGTTTCTATTTGAGATAAATAAATGAATCTACTTTCATTTACAATTTGAATCATTCAAATACGACATCAAACGAAAAATTTATGCTTGAAATATCAACTGTTGGTCTAAGCTAGGTAATTGAAAATGACTATGTTATGCAGGTTGTTTGAATTTTTAAAACTTGTTTCTATTGGAGATACACCTTTGAATTAGCTTTCATTTGGCTTTGGAATCACTCAATTTTGACGAAAAACAAAGAAGTTGTGATTAAAACACTGCAGGTTAGCATGATTGGCCATTGCTCTCCCGCAAGTGACAGATAAATTATGCTGTGTTATTTTCTCAATGGATTTGTTATATAGAGTAACTACTTGTTGTTTTTTTGCATAATTCTTGGATTAAGGGAGCCCGATCACCTCTCTTTCTCCACGATTTAATGTTTTATTGCTAAGAAAACACTCGTTTTTTTGCAAGTCTTGGGAAAATAAAGAAAGTCAATTTATGGACAATGATTTTTTAAAGAAATTTTAATGAAATAAAGGGAGTTTCATCCAACTCACTACCCAACGGATTCATAATATAACAAATGAAGAATTGATTTCAATTTGAATATTCATGTCTTATCATTGCTGCCAAAACATTTTTCAAAGAGATCATTTTTTTTACATAATATCATAGTTGTTGTAACTTAATTTATTTATTTACATACTGTCTTTTGTTGTTTCTTTTCTAATTTCTCTTATATTTTGTGTTTCAGGTATTGCTTCATTCAAACTGAAACCCATCCTCAACATCAATACAATGAACAGCTAATACATTCTTTACATGCATGCATTTTATGCTTGTGCATTTTGTTGTTCCTTTTCTGAAGGAACAACATTTGTGTGCACTTTTGTTGTTTCTGTTGTTCCTTTTCTAAAGGGACAGCATTTTCGTTTTGTTGTTCTTTTTTAAACAGAACAACACCTTTTGTGTTAGTCGTTCTTTTTTCACGGTTCATTTTATTGTTCCTTTTCCACAGTTCATTTTGTCATTCATTTTCCACGGTTCATTTTGCTGTTCTTTTTCCAAAGGAACGGCAGTTGCGTTTTTGTTGTTCCTTTTCCAAAGAAACAGCACTTTTCATTTTTGTTGTTCCTTTTACAAAAGAATGGCACTTGCGTTTTTGTTGTTCCTTTTCCAAAGGAATGGAACTTTTCATTTTTGTTGTTCCTTTTTCAAAGGAACGACACTTGCGTTTTTGTTGTCATTTTCACTATTCTTTTTCCAAAGGAACGACACTTGCATTTTTGTTGTTCCTTTTCCAAAGGAACGACACTTTTCATTTTTGTTGTTCTTTTTCCAAATGGACGACACTTTTCATTTTTGTTGTTCCTTTTCCAAATGAACGACACTTTTCATTTTTGTTGTTCATTTTCCAAAGAAACGACACTTGCATTTTTGTTGTTCCTTTTCTAAAGGAACGACACTTTTAGTTTCTGTTGTTCCTTTTTCCAAAGGAATAGCATTTGCGTTTTCACACTTTTTCGTATGTATTTTTGCTTTTTGATGTGCATTTCCTTTGTTGTTTCCTACAAAGAACAACACTTTTTTGAGTGTTTTTGATGTTCCTTCAAATGAGCAACACTTTGGGACTATTTTCGAGAGCAACCCTTTCTTCCTTTTGTGGGATTATTCCTAGTTCATCTCAACCACATTTTACTGATTTTCTTTCATGGCATGAAGTACACTATTTTTATGAGGACGAAAATTATGGATTCTATTGAAGTGAGTTAATATCATTCACATTATGATCTTTAACTGGACAACTCCTTGATGATGGCTTATTTTCAAAAGGGACATAATTATTTATATACTACTTTACTACATTGTTTTCTGTTGAACATGATGTTGATTGATCACCTTAATACCATGCTGGTTCCACCCTTCCTGGTTATAATTTTCTCTGTCTGTAATAAACAAGATTATGGGTATATTTTTTTCTATTGACATGTTCAACTTCTTCTACCATCCCTACTCTTAAGGAGTACTGATTCTCCCTCTTTTTATCATAAAAATGTGTAATAACAACAAAAAAAAATTTGCAGATGGAGGATAGGGGGTCTCATTACGAGCCAACCTACTATGTTCATAAGGCTGTAACAAAGTGACATTCCTATTATGGCCACCACACCAGGGTTATGATCCATTGGATAGCCAAATTATCCTTGGAACAGGAGATCTCATCACGAGCCGACCTGATCACTTTTGCTACATCCCAGTGAATGGTAGTGTGGTTATCTGGTTACCATGCCAGCACACTGATCTCTTATGTAGAACGGCAGTATAACTCTCCATTTATAAATTGAGGATCCTAGCTCATATGGGTTAAAAAGCAACCCTGCCGAGACTATGGACGCCTTCTGGCAGCAGAGGCTCTGCTTATGGTATGGAAGTTATATCTTATCGTCAATTATTACTATAATACCCTTTTCTTATTCTTTTTTTTATCAGAGAAGTTATTTCCTTAATTTTTTTCCTTGTTTTGAACCTTTATGCATGAGAAATTGTTTTATGATCAATCGCATCATTTTCAGTTAAAATACCATCAGTAACGCATCTTTTTGGCATATTGTTGTTATTTTTCTCTTTTTTCATAACTTATCATCAATCCAAGCATCCTATCTTTTATTCATAACTATCTTTATACACTCTGCTCTCATTATAACCATAACTCTCGTCGTCCTATCATTGATATGTGTACTCTACTGCTGTATTGTTCATTCCCTTGCCTTGCCGTCAGCATAACACCTTTCATAGGCTTTATGGTCATGGAATCCCTTTTTCAATTGGAGGGGGGAAAATGCATTATGGGATTGCATGCGATATGATTACTACACTCTGCCATAACTTGTTGATTAGACAAAATATTAGTCTTACATGTATAGAAAAAAATTTCTGATTGAAATTTTTGCATCCATCTTAATCTATTGCTATTCAAAACTAACACTATAGATTCAAGAACATTGTATGCAAAATAGTGATTTTTTTACAAGAGAACAACATGTATGGGGCAGAACTCTATTCGCAGCATGACCACACTATTGCAACTAACCGAAGAGGCTCGAGCAACTCGTGAACGTGAACAATTTTTCAGACACATGTGCTTGCCTGGATTCCACCTTTTGCATCACTTTTAGCACCAACTCTGCCTACATCAGCTTCAACACTATATGTCATTCCACATTTCTCTTTTGGAGGTAAAACTTGAGGTGAAATAGCATAATTTTCTGATTTATTACGAATTTAGGAGAATTTCATGAAAATCCATTTTGAGCATTATTTATCATCCTTCATTTCACAGTTTTTACCACTTCTCATTTTTCAACAGCATATCATTTTTCGAATTGGGGGAGTGTCGCTTTCATTCATTTCTTTCTTATGACCATGTCATTCCTATTCTTTATCATCCATTACTATTCTTATTCATTCTCAACACCTCCCTTATTCCATGATTGTTTTACGCCAAGCATAGAATTCAACATATGGTAGCAACCACCTCAATTTGTTTTCTAGCATCGCATGAGGCCATGCTAATTTTCAAAGAGGGGGAGGAATTGCTACACATGATGGACATTTTTTTGCTTTCTTTCTCATTTAAGGCATAGAATTTCAGTGCAGAAATTGATTTCCCTAATATTTTTAAAACTATGAACTCACTTCTTGTGATTTCTGGATAACACGGATATCTCATTAAAATACACAAACCCAGATCATTTCAAGTTAAATTGGTTCATAAAATTTCGGAAATTATGCACTCACCTACAGCCATTTTGTTTATATCTCATGATTTGTGCATCAAAATGATCTGATTTTTGGATCATAGAAGCATTAATATAGTTGAAATCTACTTGCACAATTTCAACAAAATCTGGTTTGTAGTTTTTGGGAAAATGGTTAATGAAGGTTGTTGTCATTTATATCATATTTTGTTGCAACTTAATTGTTATGCCTTCATCAAGATTGCTCAAATTGAATATTCATTAATTGAGGAAGAATTCATTTGTTCTATCAATTTCATGAGCTGGGATGAACAAATTTATTGCTTGGTTAACACATGGGTTTTATCTTTGGGTTGCATGAGGACATGCAATATATTCAGTTTTTTGTTGCATGAGGACATGCAATATATTCGGTGTGGGGGTATGTTGTGCCATGAATACAACCACTTTGTAACACTTATTTCATTCATTTTTACTCTTCTCTATTATATCATTTGTTATAATTTATCATTTAAATCCATTTTATAAATGATTTATGCTCTTATGGATGAATATTATTATCTTCCTTTATTTCTAATAAATTGATGATTATGCATGATTTTATCCATGATAGTTTTAATAAATTGGTTGTAACATTATTCACCATTTTTAGCCTCCAAGGTAATTTCCAGATTGAAGATTTGATCATTAAAAGTGCCAACTCAAAAATTCGTTGGAATAAGGAGTGACAGTTTTGTGTTTGAGATTCTGAGCAAATGAAGACGAATCTGGAAAATCTGAAACATGGATTCTGTCCAGAACGGACCCAATTAACTTTAGTAAAGAACGGTTTGCCCAAATTTGACTTGTACTGAGAGAAACGCAGGGTTCTTTGAGCACGAGTTTCTCAAATTTGTTGTTGTGGCCGTCCTCCAAATCTCAGCTGCAAAGACCAAATTCATCTTGTTCTTGTTAAAAGTTGAATGGGAATATATTTTCTTATTGATCAATCCAATTTTGTAATAGAAACCATGTTGTAATTATCTTTGTTGTAACTTCTCTCTGATCTCTCTCTATTTAAATGAGAACAGAGATCAAAGAAGGGGATGATTAATTTGGAGAGGGATGATGAATTTAGAGATGGAGACTTAAGGATTCAGAATTATGATTTGAATTAGAGATTCAGAAGTAAGGATTCATGATAGAATAGGAGGAAAAGGATATTGTTGCATGTTGTAATTCTCAAAGCTTCAACTGTTGTATTGATTTTACAATTTGATGATTAATACATGATTTGGGAGTTGTTGTTCATTCTGTTCATCTGAAGTAACCCATCAGCATCCGCTGGCAGCTAAGGGCCCAGCCTCTGGTGGAGTACGTTGCTGCTGCTGTATATTATATCTTTGTTTTATGCGTGGTTTGCTAATCAGCGTGATTCGGTAATCTGATATGTTTTATTCTTTTACATCACAGCTCTGTTACGTTTGATCTGTTAATTGATATCGTTTTCTGAGACAGAAATATCATATTGACATTGCAATGCATTGTTGTTTCTTTAAGTGCTGATATAAATGGTTTTTACAGGATACCGTTGCTATTCAATTATGGAATGTCTGTGTTATAACATTTGACCATTGGTATTACTGAATTCATCTTAGAGATTATATTTCCTGGCGATTGTTGAATCTATTAACATTGTTGTTCCATTTCCTGTTAATTGCGTTATTATTGCTTTGTTGTGTAGAACGATCCGAGACTATAGTGAGCATTGACATTTACTGTCTGGTTCCCAGATCGATGATCTATTCCCTGATTTCCTTTGGTTCCATCAGTTTACAAAGGGATGAGTTACTGTTACTGAACCCTTGACTGATAAATTGCTTAGTTTTCTGAATGCATGGTTTGGTCTTTAAAATTACTTTGCTGTAATTAAGCATATGTTTACTCTTGTATTTTGAGCACTGTACTACATCTTTCATAACATTACTCTTGAGTAAATAGCCGCCTTAGACTGAGTACACTCTTGAAATAAAAAGTCGTCCCTGGGTTGACAATTAATGTGAAAGTAATTAGGAGTTAAAAAGACCCTTTTTATCGCTCGACACCTAGCAAGGGCCATGTATCCAGTGTACCTATGAGGTGACCTCCTCTATCTGCATTGAGAAGATGGTGCTCCCACATTCTCTCTCACATCCTCTAACAATCTGTCAACTTCTCTTGTGTGCTTCCGTCCATCTCTAAAAGACTCTTCTTGAGTGGATGTCTCCACTCCTAGAACCTCTACATGCGGCTGCTCCGCATCAGTCTGAGGCTCCTCCTCCTTAAGAACCAATAGTTCATCCACATCATGTAGTTGGAGCTCCCTCTCAAGGGAAACTCGCATGGCCTTTTGCTCATCAAACTTGAGATCTCTGCGAACCACTGTCCTCCAATTGATAGGCAAGTACACTCGATAGTTGTGAGGTGTATCAGTGTACCCCACAAATATCCCCAACTTTGTTGTCAGCTCAAGCTTCTTCCATGCATCCTTTGTCACAAGGCAATATACCGATGAGCCAAAGATCCTGAAGTGACCCACATTTGGTCTCTTACCGAAGAAAGCTTCCTCCCAAGTATGTGATGTAGGATTCTATTCTGCAAACAGACCAATGTGTTGCATGCCTCAGCCCACAAGTAAAGTGGTAGGCCTTGGTCATGCAACATTTTCCGTGTTGCCCCTACAATAGTTTTGTTCTTCCTCTCGGCCACCCCATTCTGCTATGGGTTATGAGGTGTTGTCAACACTCGTTTAATTCCTTCTGTTGCATAGAAGTCCTTAAACTCTTGAGAGACATATTCTCCACCATTGTCACTTCTCAAGGCCTTGATCTTCTTCCCTGACTCTTTCTTGACCAAAGCTTTGAACTCACAAAACTTTGTTAAAGTTTGGTCCTTCTTCTACATGAAATAAATCCAGCATTTACGAGAATAATAATCAATGAAACTCACATAATACCTTTTCTTCATTGTGGATGCCATCGAGAATGGTCCACACACATCAATATGAACTCACTCTAATATAGCCTTTGCTCGACTGTCTCAATTATGAAAGGAAGATTTGGTGTACTTTCCTAAGGTACAACCTTTGCATGTGTCAATTTGCTCAAGTTTACCTTTGGGAAGTCCTTTAGATATCTGCTGCATTATCTTCAAAGCCCCATGATGCAAATGGCCCAACCGCCTGTGCCACAACTCACCAATGTCTTAGCTTTGCACCAATTTTGCTTTCATACTCAATGCTGCACAATCATCTACCTTTAGTTTATAGAGATTTTTCACCCAAATCCCTATCCTCTTGGTCTGACTTGTGGCTATGTGTCTTAGGAACACCTTTCCTTTACTAAAGACAACATCGTAGCCTTTTTCCTCCAACATCATGATCGATACCAAGTTATTCTTCACTCCAAGCACATACATCACATCTTTCAAGGTGAGAGGAGCTCCATGCTCCCTATGAAAAGAAACTGTGCCCACTCCTGAAACACTATACCTTCCATTGTCACCCATCTATATGTGCATCTTGAGGTCTTTCTCCTCCAAGGCAATGAACAACATTTTATCACTTGTCATGTGGAATGAGGCTCCACTGTCAAGATACCAAACACAAGCCATCATTGATCACACCATGCATGTGATAAGTCTAAAGCCCATTTCGAACTGGGAGGCTAATGCCTCACCTTCCGATCCTTCCGAGGATCCCTTCTTGGACTTCTTCGATGCGAAATTAGTCATATAATGTCCCATCTTGTGACAATTAAAGCATCTTACTTTAGACATGTCACCCTTATTTTCTCCATGAGAAGAATTAGATTTGAAATGGGAATCCTTCCCCTTCCCTTTCCTTGCCTTACTTGCTAAGGCCAGATTTTCTTCATCATCATCCTTGGATGAAGAACCATCTCATGTGCTCCTCCTGATCTCCTCTAGCATAAGATCTGACCACAATCATTCCCAATCCCACAGTTTCTCCCTTCCATTCATAGAGTCCTAGTAGCTATTCCAACTCTTTGGAAGGCCAAGGAGAGAGAGGCTCACCATATTATCATCGAAAGTAGTTATTCCCACACTACCAAGCTCATGTTTTCAGGTGATGAGCTTGTTCAAATATGTGGAAATAGTATTGCCCTTCTCCATCTTGATTCTTCAAAGCTTATCCTTGAGCACCAATTTCCTCTGGTCACTACTGTTTTGGTAGAGATTCTTCAATGTCTTCCACATTGAAAATGGAGTATCCTTCCCACGGAGACTCGAGATAATATGGTCTCGAACTCCCTCAAGGAGGATCTGTCTCTCCTTCGCCACACACTTCTTACACTCAGCCAACTCTTATGCATTAGTTGAACCTGGCTTTGGGATTTCTTAATCAATGATTCCTTCAAGCCATTGTCTTCTAATACAACCTCCATTCTATCTTTCCATGCTATGTAATTCGAGCTACTTTCCAAGGCATACTCGAGTCTCAAGCCATAGAATGCCATTGGCCAAACTTGAAGTATGATATGAATTTGATTTGCACCTGCAACCTTGAACTTCAAACTTCAAATTCTCTTCTCAGTATATTGTTCACAGCTCCGATACCATGTAGAAAATTTGATGTAGGTTAACCCGATAATGCAATATAAATCAAAGCAGAATACTATAACCTACTTTTACTCTCAATTTGTGGAAGCTTAAAGATTCGAGCTAAACAATATAACCAGAAGAAGAAGAATCAATGGTGCAATACACATGAAAATACTTTGGGGAAAGCCTCAGCTAAAAACCCCACACTATTGTATTATCATACATGGTGGAAATGCATCAGAATTATACAAAGCCTTAGCTCTCACAGCTAGCTAGCTCTCAGTACAATCCTTACAGATGCTCACATGCAATCTTGGCTTCGCTCCAACCTTCCTCTCTGCCCTCCAAGATCCTATTTCCTTGCATTATTCCTTGTGTATGATTCACCTCTTACCTAGTGGATGGTCTCCCTCCAAAACTACGCAATCTTCAAGGATTAAATCCTTGACTGCATGCATGAGTTTTCTCCATGAGAAAACACATGTAACTGATAGTACATTGTCCTTGACTTTAATCTCAACTGGTTTTTTCTCAAAATAGATATGCATGAGTTTTTGATGAGGGAATATTCAGTTAACTGGAGTAGCATTAGTTGAGTGCTTGCATGCATCAACTGATTGTTAACTCACTATTAGTTCCTCAAATAGTTTGGAACTAATTTAACTGGACTTAACTCAGTAAACTGAGTTAACTAATTACTCAAATATAACTCAATCTTATCTCCTTAATTTAAGGGATAACTCTTGCATGACTTCAAAAGACTTCTAACTTGAATTTCTCCAACTAATTAATTTAAAATAAGTTAATTAATTATTTCCAAGTAGCTATTAAGACTAAATTCGATTTAAATTCACAATTTAATTCAAGGACAAATTAAATTGGAGTATTCTTATTGCCATATTTCAACAACCAACAGCAAAATACACCAGTATTGTATATCAAACCTATAAGCATAAGGTACAAGCATTTTTTAAAGCAAACATCCCTTAGAGGGAAAACCAAGGGATGGTACAGCTAAGGATAGGCTCTCATGGACTTCAGTGCAAAAGTGAAAGTAGAAAACACTAAGAGGAGAGCTGGAGGAACAAATATTCCAAATTTTGGATTCGAGAAAGGTGGAGGTATTCCCCCATCCTTGTCGAAGAGGATGTTTCAAACCCATGACTGGCTTAAATTACTCTGCATGGAAAATTTGTACGAATATTTTTTTAACGAAAAACTGAAACCCTGCATGTGCGAAAACTCAACAAGTTACTCTGAATGCATGCACATTTCAAATTCGCAAAATATGAAACAAGAAGTATAAAATTGCAAAGGAAGATATTTAAAAATAAAACAGAAAATCTTTACCTCGAAAGCTTTGGGGTACTAACATCCCCTTTGGAACATATAGTTTAAGAAAACAATTGCACGACTAAGATTACAGAATTTGAACTTTGATCTTTCGCCATTTTTTCATATGACCTATACATTAAATATACAATTTTTGTCATATGTACGAATGTATGAGAATGTTAGAAACTAAAAAATAATAAATAATAAATTAAAATAAAAAAATAGGTTGACATGCCTTGCATGCTTCCCAGGTGTCGAAGGTATCGATTCACAAGTTAGTTGAGAGCTATTTGGAAATGCCTTCTTCTATCACCAATTACAAAATGTGAATCTGAATTGTCTTAGACTTCATGGTGGGTGGAATCCTGAGCACAATAACAGTCAAAGTACATCCACATATGATGGAGAAATGCCCTTGACATTGGCATTCCCAATAAATTTGACTTCCTCCCTCCTATGCCTATGAGATATTTGAGATCTCTCCTTGAATCTGAATTGGGATTTCTCTCTAGTAAGCTTCTGCAACTTCCTTCCCATCATGCTTAACCTAAGCGAGATACACCTGCTCCCTCATCCCCAGGCAGATTGACCTCCTATCTCCTATGCCTATAAGATCTCTCCTTGAATGTGAATTGGGATTTATCTCTAATAAGATTCTGCAACTTCCTTCCGATCCTACCTAACCGGAGCGAGATACACCTACTCCCTCAATGTCCATGATTATTTTACTAGAAAAAGAAAAACAATCCTCCAGAAGCTTCGAAAGGAGATGAGAAGAGCAAACGAGGACTACAGGATGAGGCAACCAAACTAGGAGTGTAGGGTGAACCTGATCTTCTCCCTCTCTTCAAGGAATTGCGGTAGCCAGGCGAAGAAGCTACTAAGACTCCTCTGCTTCTTTTTCGGCTGCCTTAGGTGCTTTACCCGTAAAACATAGTGGTCTCGAAATGGAGCTAGAAGGTATGCTGCTACCTATGCTTCTCTTTCGACTGCCTCTGCTTCTCTTTCGACTCCATTAGGTTCTTTACTGGGAAAAGAGTGGTATAACTATAACTAGTGAGGATGCTGCTACTAATGGTACTGGTGGTGGATAAGCTAGAACTATTGAAGCTAGTGAGGGTGCTGCTACTAATAGTACTAGTGGTGGTTAAGCTGGAAAGGTCACTTTGGAATAGGCTCAACGAGTAACCCAGCCTAATGCTTGTAGGAACAATTCATCTAGGGACAGTTTCTATGCGTGGTGGATTCACAATCCACTACCTTGGTCCACTTGGTTACGTCCACCCGAGGAAAACCAATTTCGTCATTACAGTTTACGTTTCCTCACTTCCCCTTTCATTTCCTAATCCCATGAGACTGCCGCCTGCTTCAATGGCTTGATCTTGATGTCTGCTACAGCTTTTTGCAATGAAATCTAGATGTTTGCTGCAACTTTTTGCAATGAGGCTGTTGTATGCTTCAATGGCTTGATCTTGATGTCTGCTACAGCTTTTTGCAATGAAATCTAGATGTCTGTTGCAACTTTTTGCAATGGAAGGTATGCATAGTGCATCGAACTAGTGCCTGGAATTGAAAGTTTTAATTCTCAAATTGGAAGTTTTAATTTCTCAAATTCATTCATTCAGCCCATCGAGCTCAGCGTTGAAATGAACCAGTTCATGCAGAAAGCCATGTGGTCTACCTTCTGTGTAGTCTGGTGGCATGGTGGCATGTTTTCTATGTACTTTGGTGACATAGTGGCATGTTTGTGGGGTGCCGCGTGCGTAACTTACAAGACACGTAACTTACTTGTTACACATATGTAACATGGATATATAATTGTGTAATAGGGATATAGAATAGTGGGGATATATAACAGTGGATATAGATGCAAACTAAACATTTCTTGCCAAAGAACTAATGTTGGAATTAGTTTACACTAGTGAAATCTATGAAGAAAAAATCACGAAAAAAATACACATAATATATGGTTTGCCTGAGGAAGAGGCCAAATAAGACCATGAAACCGCAAAATCGTTGGTGAAACGGCAAAACTATGGTTAAAGCGAAAAAAACATTAAGTTACAAGTTACAAGCTCACACAAAGTAATCCTAAAGGGACCATTTCGATTACTATAGTCCCATGCCATCTGGCATTGCCAGATGGCAGGGACTAATAAAGATTTTTTTTACTCATCTCAAATAAACATAGAAAAAAACATTTCCAAAATTTCAATGTGAATGATTATTCTCAAGAATGGTATATTCCAAAATTAAAATGGTGTTGCTATATATTATATAATATTTTGTCATATCTTTCTAAACTTTATTAGTCTATGTTGTATTATAATATTTTTTAAAAAGTTTATTAAAATTATTAAAAAATATGTATTTACTATAAACTATATAAATTAAATGTTTAGCCGATGATGAGCATGAAAAAAATTATCTTATGATATATTTTACATAATTGACTAAGATTTAAAAAAAAACATCTAGATTAACTAAATAATAATTATTATTATTATCTATAAAAAGAACTAACATGACTTAAACATATATACTTTTAAAGAAAGATGTAACATGATCTTAAACAATGAAGTTTCATTTCCACTGCACCATCATGATTTGTAGCATGTAAATAAAGCTTTGTTACAATATTATGGGCCAATACCATGGGTTAGTATGACCACATGCCCAAAAAAACATAACTCATTTTCATATGACACATGTTCTTATGAGACTTTTTTTAATTAATCAATTTCATTAAATAAATAGAAAAAACAACTTTTTTAGACAAATATCAATCTTTAATTTATGGGTACTAATAAAAATATTTTAAAAAGATAAATTCTTACCACCCACTTAATAATTAATGATAATTAAATTAAATTCTAAAAACTCTATTAAAACTAAACACATCTATCGACCTAATTATTTTAAATATTATAAACTTAATTATTTTAAATATTACACAAATAAATATTATTAAAATATAAACTATTTATTTATTAATTAAACGTATTTACATATAATTCTAAATAATTCTATATCTGTTTTAAATTTTACATCTATTAAAATATAAAATATATATATAACACATTTTCTTTAATATACAACTTAACAATCATTCATAGTTTCAATGTGGTTTTCATTTAATCTCATTATAAATCTCACAAATAACCCACATATATATATATATATATATAATATATATATATATATATTATATATATCACATTTTGTTTAATAAACGGCCTGGATATCCTTCACAATTTCAATTTTACAATTGATTTAATGTGCTTTTCCACTTTTAATCTCATTATAAATCGCACAAATAATAAAATTAGCATATGGATGAAGAGTCAACTAAAAATACCTATATAAAATGAGATAGAGTACTAAAATACATTTTAACGTGGATTTAATGTAAGTTATTTTTTCTTTATTTTTTAATTGTAGCTCAAATTCAACCATGGAATTCTAATGTGTGAAATGTTTAAATTTCAATACAACTTTACTACTAATATGTTTTTTTATTATTAAAAATACAACTTTACTACTAATATGTTTTTATTATTAAAAATATTATAACACATTACTAACAATATAAACTTATATAATTTTATGTTAATTTTTAAAAAGATTAAATAAGTGTGAGTATGAAATTTAAATTTTTAATACATAATTTAAATTTATATCAATTAGTTTATGTTGATATCAAATTTGTTAGATCAGAGTATACATCACACACAAAAGATTTATACTCAGAGACTTAGACGACAATAGCAAAGAATAATTCACAGAGACAGACAAATGGAGAAACAACAAGATTACTTAGTCAGAAATAGGGGAATAGATAGAACAATCATTGGAGAACAGAAATCACTTAGCATTACATAACAGGCTTGGGCCTTGGCTTGCTTTCCTTGGCTAGAGAAATTACAAATTTATAGAGGCTGCAGAAGGATCTAGAATCTTGCATGGAGATCTAGAAACTAATGGCAGTGTAGAAGGATCTAGAATCCTGCATGTGATTCTAGAAACTACTGGCGGTGTAGAAGAATCCATAATCCTGTATGAATTTGGCTTCACACTTAACATTCTCCCACTTGAAGCCAAATATGAATCAAGTCACACCAAGTCCTATCATGCCTCTACATAACTCATGTTTATTTCGTGGTAGAATCTTAGTGAGCATATTAGCAAGGTTCATATTTGTATGGATCTTTTCCATGGATAATTGTTCTTCCTCCAACACATGTCGGATCCAATGGTACCTTAAGTCAATGTGCTTGGTTTTTGAATGAAATGTTGGGTTTTTCGCCAAGTGAATGGCACTCTGACTATCACAATATAACAAATACTTGTCCTACTTTATTCCTATCTCTCCTAGGAATGACTACATCCATAACATCTCTTTACAAGCTTCTGTTGCAGCTATGTACTCTACTTCTGTTGTAGAGAGGGCTACTATTCTTTGTAGCCTTGACACCCAAGATACTGCTGCACCTGTAAATGTATACAAATAACTTGTAGTGGACTTTCTGGTATCCATATCTCCAGCCATATCCGCATCTATAAATCCTTCAAGAACAGTCTCATCATGACCAAAAAATAAAAAATAATGACTAATACCCTTGAGATACCTCAAAATCCATTTTATTGCTTGCCAATGTTATTTGCCTGGATTGGAAAGGAACCTACTCACTACTCCCATTGAATATGCAATGTTTGGTCATGTGCATACCATGGCATACATCAAACTGCCAACTGCTGAAGCATAAGGAATCTTGCTCATTTCTTCTTTCTCTTTTTCATTACTAGGACATAATTCAGTACTCAGCTTGAAGTGGGTTGCAAGGGGTGTACCAACTGGCTTGGCATCCTTCATATTAAACCTGTCAAGCACCTTCTTGATATATTTTTCTTGTGACAGCCACAACTTTTTGTTTTTCCTGTCATGCATAATCTGCATGCCCAATATCTGTTGTGTTGGTCCCAAATCCTTCATTGCAAATTTGCTACCCAAATATTTCTTCAACCTATTGATCTTATTCTTATCATGCCCAACAATCCACATGTCATCCACATATAACAATAATATGATATACTTTCCTTGATCATACCTCTTGATATAGACACAATGGGCAACTTCCAACTTCTGAAAACCATGTTCCAACATGAATGAATCAAATTTCTTGTACCATTGTCGAGGTGCCTGTTTCAACCCATATAGACTCTTCTTCAACCTACAAACAAGGCCTTCTTTGCCTTTTTCTATGAAGCCTCCTGGCTACTCCATATAAATTTATTCCTCCAATTCACCATGAAGGAATGCAATTTTTACATCTAATTGTTCACATTCTAGGTCTAAAACAGCAACTAGACCAAGAATGACTCTGATGGATGACATTTTAACAACAAGTGAGAAAATTTCAGTGAAGTCAATACCTTCTTTTTGGGCAAAACCTTTCACCACCAGCCTTGCTTTATACCTCTCCTTCTTTTCATCACCTTCATGCTTAATCCTGTACACCCATTTGTTTTGTAGAGCCTTTCTTTCTTTTGGGAGGTTTACCAACTCCCAAGTTTTATTTTCCTGCAAAGAGTTCATTTCTTCTTCCATTGCTTTCTTCCATTCTTTACTGTGCTCGACTTTACAAGCTTCTTGAAAACAATTAGGTTCACCTTCATCAGTCAAAAAAATACAATTTAAAGGAGGATACCTTAGTGAAGGCTTATGAGGCCTAGAAGATCTGCGAACCAACTGTGGTGGTGCATTATCAGGTTGAATCTCCTGTAAAGGTTCCTGCAAGATTCCTTCTTCTTGTTGTTCATCATTTTCCACTTGTTGTTCTTCAGCTCCTAATTCGCTGTTCATTTCTTGTAATTATGGTGGTATGTTTTCCTGCTGCTCTTCAAACCTGTCAATAACCTTCTTGACCTCCAACTCACCTACAATCCTCTTGAACATTTCTGACTCATTAAATATAACATCCCCACTTCTAATAATTTTATGTTTGACTAGATCCCATAGACGATAACCAAAATCTTCATCCGCATATCCCAAAAAAATGCATTTAATAGATTTATCATCTAGCTTAGTTCTATTTTCTTTGGGAATATGTACGAATGCTTCACATCCAAAGATTTTTAAGTGAGAATAATTCAAATTCTTACCAGTCCAAACTTCTTCAGGGATACCACCATCCAAGGCTATAGTTGGAGATCTATTTATGAGGTAGCAAGCGGTCCTAACTACTTCAGCTCAAAAATTCTTCTCCAAACCGGAATTGGACAACATACTTCACACCTTTTCCATAATGGTGTGATTCATCCTTTCTGCAACACCATTCTGTTGAGGAGTACCAGGCACAGTCTTCTCATGATTTATGTCAAACCTGTTACAATATTCCTTAAATGCATTTGAGCAATATTCTCCACCATTATTTGTTCTTAAACACTTCAGCAATTTGTTACTCTCTTTCAACAGCAACATGGAATTTTTGAAATATTCCAAACACTTCACTTTTATTTTTCATAGGATATTCTCAAACCTTCCTGAATGCATCATCTATAAATGTTACAAAATATGATGTTCCTCTTAATGATTTGATGTTAACAGGCCCAAACACATCTGAGTGTACCAATTCTAACACATTTTTCTTTCTGTCATGGCCATCTCTAAGGAATTAAACCCTTCTTTGTCTACCATATATACAATGCTCACAAAGATCAAGATTGTAGGATTTCAAACTTGGCAATAAATTTTTACCAACAAGGATTTTTAAGCCCTTCTCGCTCATGTGACCCAAACGCTTATGCCACAGATCTATTGAATTTCCTTCTTTTGTGACAGCGACCAAATCTGATTTTCTTATCAGTGTCTTCAATGTGTATAATGTTCCTGTCTTGGGTCCTTTGGCCATGACCAATGCACCTTTGCTAATTTTCCAGCCTCCTTTTCCAAAGCTTGTCGAATAGCCTTCATCATCTAGTCGTCCCATAGAGATTAAACTCATGCGTATTTCTGTACATGCCTGATCTATTTCAACAATATATCTTGTCCATCTTTCATCTTGATCTGGACATCTCCCACTCCAACAATACTGCAAAAATGATTATTCCCCAAATGCACTCTACCATAATCACCAGGATTATATGAAACAAAACTATCTTTGCATGGGGTTACATGTGAGATGCCCCAGAGTCAAGGATCCAATCAAAGCTACTGTTAGATGTATATACACATGCATCCTCTACTGAAACAATAAACAACACATCACCATCTGTGGCTACAGCAGTGGTCTCACCTTCATTTGTGTTGGATGACTTGTGATTTGTATTAGATGGTCTCTGATCCTTTTGTCCTTTCTTCCAAAATCGACATTATTTCTTCATGTGCCCGGGTTTGCCACAATGAAATCATATGATCGTTCCTCTCCTTGATTTTGATCGGCCTCTCGATCTTGATCGCCCTTTCCGCCTTCGATCCATTCTCCTACCACGATCAGCTAGAGCTAGAGCCTCTCCTCCCTAGTTTTCCGCAATTGACTTGTGTCGTAGCTCCTCATTCATTAAACTGCTACTGACATCATCAAACTTTAGGGTCCC
Source organism: Pinus taeda (assembly GCA_000404065.3). Classification (NCBI taxonomy): domain Eukaryota; kingdom Viridiplantae; phylum Streptophyta; class Pinopsida; order Pinales; family Pinaceae; genus Pinus; species Pinus taeda. The sequence continues at coordinate 3,809 of APFE031726811.1, read as the reverse complement.
TATAGTTGTTGAATTGCTCATAGCTACAACTAAATTTTTCCAACTATCTGGCATAGAACACATTAGCAAAATAGCTCTAATTTCATCATCTAAAATGATTTTAACAGAGGCAAGCTAATTAATAATAATATTAAATGCATTCAAGTGCTCTGCAACTGAAGCACCCTCCTTCATTTTGAGATTATAAAGATTCTTCATCAAGATCACTTTGTTTGATGTCGTGTTCTTCTCATATAGATCATGGAGCTTCTTCCATAATCCTTTAGCCGTCTTTTCTCCGGACACATTGAAATATACATTCGTTGCTAAATATTGGCGGATTGTTGCAATCGCATTTCTATCTAGCTTATTCCACTCTTCATTTGTCATTGATGAGGGTTTCTTTGTTGTGCCCTCAATTGGCAAATATTGATCCTTTAAATTCAGTATATCCTCCATCTATGATTTCCATAGGGAAAAATTAGCCCCGCTCAAATTCTCCATATTTATAACTGTTCTCTCCATTTTCAATCAAATTCATGCCCCAAAACACAAAAACTCCACTTAAAAATAAAAATTTTATTATTACTCTTTAAAATTTAGTAATAATGACCTTCCTCGTTTTAAAATACCCTTTTCAAAATTCATGCTCCTTTTAAAATACACTTTTCAAAATTCCAACATACAATTATATATGTTTCATAATAAATATAAAAACATATATAATGTTTTAACCTTTTCACATTTCACACATACATATGTTGGTTTGAGAAAAAACTTGACGTATACATGCAAGCTTGATGTAAAAAAAAACTTACGAACACCACGTTTCAACTCCAAACTCCACGGATCTCCACGTTTCAACATAGATCCACGACCTTGTTTTTCTTGCAGCAACTGTCTTTTAGTTCCAGCGTTCCTCAGCTATTTCCTGGATAGATCCCTTTCCTGGACTCTCTTCTTTGCAGGGATTTCCGATTTTCTGGATAGATCCTTCAACAGCTTCAGAGGTAACAGCGAACGTTTTAACGAACGCTGCCAAAGCAAGGCGATGGTACTAAGCGGCTTGCACAGTTGATATTCAATCCTAGTTCTAATACCAGTTGTTAGACCAGAGCATACATCACACATAAAAGATTTATACTCAAAGACTTAGACGGCAATAGCAAAGAATAATTGATAGAGACAGACAAATGGAGAAACAACAAGATTACACAGTCAGAAACAGCGGAATAGATAAAACAATCACTGGAGAGCATAAATCACTTAGCATTACATAACAAGCTTGGGCCTTGGCTTGCTTTCCTTGGCCAGGGAAATTAAAAATTTATAGAGGCTGAAGAAGGATCTAGAATCCTACATGGAGATCTAGAAACTAATGGTAGTGTAGAAGGATCTAGAATCCTGCATGTGATTCTAGAAACTACTGGCGGTGTAGAAGAATCCAGAATCCTGCATGAATTTGTCTTCACACTTAACAAAATTCATATATATTTATATATAGAAAAACAATGTTAATATGAAAAGCTCTTTTTCTTAGATTGTCTAGCTCTTACTCACATCCATTCTCATTTTCAAATTATTTGACACACTACCAACCTTCTTGACTTGTTAGTTAGCAAAACTATAGTGATCTAGGAAGTCTTATTTCTCTTTTTTTTACCATACAAATAAAATATTAAAGAGTCTCAATTAATCTCTTACTTTCTTAAGGTCCTATAGACTACATTGAATCTTAGCAGAAGTTAATCATCATTTGAAACAAAATATTTTAATGTGCTATGTAATAAAATATTCAATATCCAGGAAAAAAAAAAAAATCATCGAAGTACTTCCTAATAAAAAATAATGAGAAGAAAATGTGTAATTCATTCAATTCTTAATATAAATTAATATATGACACTCAAAAATCTTTATTATATTAAAAACAATAAAATATTGTATTATATTCTAATATCTAAGTAATCACTAAAACATTTTAATTTGCATGATTAAGTAATATTTTTGTATACTTAAAAATATATTAATAACAAAAAAAATCATTTTAACATGTACCATGTAGTTCATAGATAAAATGTGTCAATGCACATGTTATGTACAATATTTTAATGTAAACTATATATCTATTGTATATTGCTTAAAAATAGTTATGTATATGTCATATAAAGCTATTGAAAAAAAATTAAAAAAAAATTAGTTAAAATGTTTATATTTTGAATATTTTTTGTTTTTTTAATTAATTTCTTTCAAATCCAACAAATATTTTTTAGACTTAAAAATTTCAAGTTTATTATATATATATATATATATATGTGTAATTTTATTTTTTTTTTGCACTCTATATAAATTTGCACTTGAAAAAACATTTAATCCCTTTTTATTTATAATAGATTTTTACTTAAAGTAAATATATACTAATCATTAAACAAATTGAATTAAACTTTCCAAAAAAAAAAAAAAAAATTATTATTAACAATTTTCATCAAAATTTTAGTTTAATTGAGAAGGTTTTTTCTTGTATTTTATATTTTTAGGTTGTAATATTAAATGCCTACCAAAGACTCTTCAACTTACACTACAACCTGCTTGAGTTAGGGTGCCCTAGAATTTTCACCAGTGGGCAAGGGAGGCATTTCATCAACACCATGATTGCAATTCTTACCTCAGAGTTATTAATCTATTCGTAGGCTAATGGAATAATAGAGGCATTTAATAAGACCTTGGAATATAGGTTCTGTTGGGTCCCTATAATACTAGTGATTACCCCATTACTATTGTAGTTGTACCCCTTATTAATATTGTTGTGCCGCTATTGTCCCCATATTGTTATTACTGTGCCCCATAGAATCCCTCTATTGTTATTTTTGTGGCTTTATATTATTATTGTTAGGTCGGTTGGGTTATAGTTTGACTCCTTAGACTCCTATATATAGAAAGGAGGTTTTGTCATTTGTATCATCCAAGAATTGTTCATTTATGTAATATAAAGGAGGTTTCCCCCTCGAAGAAGCTGAATTTTAAGGTGTTGATTTATCTTTTCTATCTTTTTCTTGAGTTGGTTTCATAACATTTGGTATCAAAGGTTTGGATTCTAGGGTTTCGATACTCCAAACAGGTCATCGTGGCATTTTCGCTATAAGTTTTTTCTACGACGTTTCAGAAGCGAGAAAAAACCCATTTGAGACAAAATCACACTGAACCTTGGGTCCGAATTTCAAAGTTTTTCGCATTATATTTGCGGAGATATGATCTGAGGAAGTTGGTGTTTTTGCAGACTCCTGAATTACATTCCAAACAGGTGACCTGGGGAAAATCATCATAACTTTCTCTCTAAGCATCAGATTGAAATTTTGTAAAAAGGCACAAAAAGAGGACGGACTGTAGTTTCTTGTATATATTTTTCAAAGCCAAAGGTCAAAACAGAGACACGTGGCATGTCATACAAGTTCGCTCTACTGAATTAGTCTATAATCAGGTCACTGTGGGAGATTTGGCATAACTCTTCATTGGAGAATCCAATTGGGGTCAGACTGGTGCCATTGGAAAGAGGACACAGAGGGCTACCGTAGGTCGCAATTTTAGAACTGGATGATCCAGAATTACAGAGATACATTAGAGGCAATATCGAGCTCCTACAAAGTGAAAAAATATGTGTAGATTTTTTAAATTTTTGCTTAAGCTTGGTTTGAAAAATTATTTTGAAGGAATTCAAAGGGCATAGTAGAGCATTAGTATCGGTAACTGATGCCCCAAGGAAAGAAAATGCAAACACCTAGTAAGCAATCTGAAAGATCTAGCATGACTCATGAAGAAGAGGAAGAAATGCTACA
>APFE031726807.1:23255-39858 GCA_000404065.3 Pinus taeda | reverse complement strand
TTGGTAACATGATCCTATTTTAGCTTTCCTTTCATATTGATTTTTCATTCCAATTATAATTTTTCATTTTTATTTATTTATTTTTCAATGATCTTAATATATTTTAGTTTAACATTTAATGATTATTATTTTTTTAATCATTAATCGTATTTACCTCTAAATTAACCTTATTATTTTATTTTAGATTTTTAGTCAATCTTTTCTTTGTCATTTAATAACTTATAAATGGATAATATGTAATTATTTATACCATTGTAATTATACCAACTTAGATCCATCTTAACTCCTCATCTACCAAGGGCTGAGAGGGATCAAATCTCTTGAGATGCAAACCTCTTTTAGAGTGAAAAGAGATTTGATCCCTCTCGATGCTTGGTAGATTTGAAGTTAAGATGGATCTAGACTAGTTTAATTATTAATTATAATTAATTGTGATTATAATTATAAATATAATTATTAATTTTATGTTTTTTATTTAATTTTTACCAAGTCAAATGTTAAAAATTGTAACATCTCTACTATGCTAGGATCAAATGTTTACATAAGAGTTAAAGTTTATTTATGAACCTCAAATATAAAGAATTTTTTTAATAAAAGGTGAATTGGGTGAGGGGAAATCTTGGATAAATTTAATATTACGATATTTATTACCATCCCACCCAATAAAAAGTGGCCACAGTGGCCGAAAATGTTAATTAAAATGTAATAATATTATATTTTACCTAATATTTACCCTCACCCCTGCTACTTTTATAGTTGAGTTTATTTACTTTCAAATTTCAAATATAAAGAAAAATTATAATAAGAAGTGGATGAGTTGGGGGGAAATATATATTATTTAATTTTTATACAGTTATTTTTTTTGTTAATTTCTTTTCACGAGTTAAAATGTTTACATTACATTACGTTATGTTACTCATTTATAACATATCTAGACTCAGAAGCCCGCTGGAGCTGCGCGCGCAGAGCCTGATCGTGCCCTAGGAGATCGACCCCAACCAGCAGCGCAGCGGCCGGGGCCTTGGCCCCAGCCATGGCCCCCTCGGATCCACCTCAGGAGGACCACAATCCTCAAAAAGCCTTCTCAGATCTGGTAAAATCACTTCCTCCGCGGCACCCCAAACCTGCAATTTCGAAATTTGTCAAGAAGCTTGATGTTCTTCAGGAAGTTCAGCTGCCTCCAACCCTTCCTTGCATGGCAGCGCTATCCCTTGCTGAGAAAGGACTCATAGGGCAATTTATAGGCCTTTGGCCATCGCCAAGAACAGTTCAAAGATGGGTCGAACGAAACTGGTCAGACAAGATCCCAGGAAAAATATCAATAAGATTCTGCGGAAAAGGGTATTACACATTCCATTTCGAATCCAAAGCAGACAAGGATTTGATCTTCAGGAACGAGCCGTACTTCATGGATTCCAGGGGTCTCTATCTCAATAAATGGACCCCAGATTTCGATCCGGAACTGGATATTCCTAGTGCCATTCCAGTTTGGGTTCGTTTCCCTCACCTACCTCTCCATTGCTGGGGAGATGAATCGGTTCGGGCCATAGGGAATGTTGTTGGCAAATACATTGACCGAAGCGAGCCCAAGGACAACATGCAAGCCTGCGCAAGGATCTGTGTCGAAATGGATCTAGGTAGAGGACTACCTGAAGAAATAAAGTTAAAAGTGGACGACTGGAGCCATATACAACAACTGGATTATGAGCAGATACCATTTAAATGTAAGGTATGTCACGAATACGGACATTTTGCTAAAAGATGCACTAAAATTGTTAATGCAGAGAATGATGAGCAAGATGGTCACTGGGAACCTGTTAAAAAGAAGAAATCATCCCCCCCTCCCAAGCCCTCCATGGATTCTGACATCCCTGGACCCTCTAACCAGCGTCCTTCCTCTTCCTCTCCCCATCCTTCTGGCCCCCTCCCTCCTGAACCGCCCCTCCCTTCCTCCTCCAACCCCTTTCTTATCCTTTCTGCTGTCGATTCTGCCCCTGAAAATCCCTCCATAGAGCCCCCAGACTCCCATCTACCTTAGATCATCTCTTCTCAAACCCCTCTCGAGCCCCTCTCATCAAGGATCACCAGAAGCTCTTCAAAGGAACATGGAGCATCCAGCAATACATACAAAAAACCGGGACCTGGCAGAAAATCCGCTAAGCAACATAGAGATGAGAATGCCCAGAAGGACATAGCAGTGGGCACACAAGCTCCAATAGAGTCCTTCATCCTTGGACACCAAGAGAAAGAGACAAGCGGCAAAGAACAAGAGAGGCGAGCACCTCTCCGCACGCCCAATGCATCATGATGAAAATCCTTTCATGGAACAGCAGGGGCTTAGGGCACCCCTCTAAAATAGCTGCCCTCAGAGATCTAATTCACAACGAGAAGCCAAAAATTATGCTGATACAGGAGACAAAACAAGATCAGCAAGAAATGAAAAAAATTATAGATCAGCAGAAACAGTACTTAGGAAGCATTAGCGAATCTAGAGGAGCCTCTGGAGGAATTGTCACCATTTGGGACAGCAGCGAATGGATCAGTACCTCAGCAAATCCCCACCAGAATTGGATCAGAACCATTCTTGATAGCAGAACAGGTAATAAAACTGTAATCATATATAATGTTTACGTTCCCAACCATTACAGAGAAAAGGAAATTTGCTGGGATGATTTGAAGACAAGCATTGATGGGGAAAGAAATACAAATATTATAGTCGCAGGTGATTTCAATCTGATCTTGCATGCCAATGAAAAAAGGGGAGGAACCTTCACTCTTGATCCATTCAGAGGTAGCCTGGAAACCATCATTCGGGATTATGAATTAGTTTATATTATCCCTAAAAATTGCAGATACACCTGGAGCAATCGTAGGATTGGCAGTGGCAACACAATGGAAAGACTAGACAAATTTCTAATCAATATGTCGTTCCTCTCATCCTTTTCTATAGGATACACCAACATCCTCAATACCTCTACCTCTGATCACTATCCCATCACTCTAACTTTGGAAACCCATTATCCCCTTGGCCCTATTCCTTTTAAATACAACCCTCTTTGGAATCGGATTCCTGCAGCCAGAGAAATTGTTAAGGAAACTTGGAGCCAGCATGTGGAAGGCTCGCCATGTTTTATTTGGGAAACCAAATTAAAAAGAACTAAGAAGGCACTAAAAGATTGGGCCAAAGAAAGTTATCAGGAGCCAGAGGAGACCAAAAAGAAAGTCAAAAATGAATTAGAAGATGTGAAGGCAAGGATTGAAGAGCATGGATTATCGCAGCAAAATAAAGAGCAAGAGAACACATTATACGCACAACTGAGCCACATTAATAGGGAGGAAGAAACCAAATGGCGCATAAAATCTAGACAGTTATGGCTTCAAGGGGGAGATAAAAATACAGCGTACTTCCACAAAGAGGCCACTACTCGAAAGCTCATAAACAATGTAAATACAATCTTGGACAGCGAAGGAAATCAGCATAGCACTCAAGAATACATAAGAAATGTTGCCTCTAAGCACTACAGGGACCTCCTAACTGAAGTAAAAGGGGCAAAAGACTACTCTGACTTGCTCCAGCATCTGCCCAAAGGAGTCACTAAGGAGATGAATGACAATCTAAGAAAAGAAATTGAAGAAGAGGAAATTAAAAGAGCAATCTGGAGCCTGTATCCTAATAAGGCACCAGGGCCTGACGGATTCCGCATCTACTACTATCGGGAGTTCTGGACTCTGATAAAAAAGATCTGACAAAGATGATTCGATGGGTGCAAAGGAAAGGCAAACTTGGAGGATACACCAACTCCACCTTTCTAGCCCTCATACCCAAGGAAAATCGGCCTTCCTCCTTCTCCATATTCCACCCCATTTCCCTTTGCAACTCTTCATACAAAATTCTAACCAAAATTTTAGCCACTAGACTCAAACCCCTCCTTCCCTCCTTAATATCTAAAAATCAAGGAGGTTTTCTGCCCAACAAACATATCATTGATTCCATTCTTCTTGTTCAAGAAGCCATCCACTCGAGCCTATCCAAGAAAGAGAAAGGATTTGTATTAAAGCTTGATCTGGCAAACGCCTTTGATAGAGTAAGGCACTACTTCCTAATTGTTGTTCTAAATAAGATGGGCTTCGAAACTCCCGTCATTAATTTTATTGTTGCCTGTATATCCGGGCCCTGGATCTCCCCCTGATCAATGGTAGACCAGGTGAAACTTTCCATTCCTCCTGGGGTCTCAGATAGGGCTGTCCCCTTTCCCCCTACCTCTTCATCCTCATGGCAGAATCCTTCAGTCAAGCTTTGAACCACAATAGAAGAGTGGGTCTTATAACTGGTATCAAATTTGGAAATGGAGTTAAAAATATTAATCATTCACAGTTCGCTGATGACACATTATTAATTGGGGGAGCCTCCACTACAATTGCAAGACGATTCAAGAAACTGCTAGATCAATTTATGGGGTACTCTGGAGGCTTGGTAAATCAGCTCAAAAGCTGTGTTTATGGATGGAACACTTCAAACCAAGTTGCCCATAGCATTGCAAACATATTTGGTGTCACATGCAACCTGGAATGGACCCACTTTTCCTACTTGGGCATGCCAGTGAGTTTGGGCCCTCTGAAGGCTGAAACTTGGAACGGGATCATTGACAAAGTAAAGAGGAAAGTGCAACAATGGGGAACACTGTGGCTCAACCCTGCAGGCAGGCTCATTCTCCTTAAATCATGTATCACTTCCCTTCCCCTTTATCGCTTTGCTCTATATCAGGCTCCTGCCATTTTTCACCATAAATTGGAAGTTGCACTTCGCCATTTCCTTTGCCAAGGGGGGAAGAATGATAACAACAAGTTTAATCTAGTCAGCTGGAAGCATGTCATCCAAACCCAAGATAGAGGAGGTCTTGGTATCAGATCACCAAAATTCTTAAATTTGGCCTTTGGTGCGAAAATTGTATGGAGGTTAATAACAGGGCCCTCAGCATGGTGGAAAAAGGTGATGGAGATCAAATATCTAAACTTCCCCAGGCAGCAACTCCTTGATTCCAATATGCCAAACAGAGACTCCACTAAAATCTAGAGGTTATGCAAGAAAGCACTTCCTATTATGATTCAAAATATTTCGAAAGTCCCAGGTGGGGGAGCCAGCATCAACTTTGGAACGGACAAAATCCTGGGCCAACAACCCTTGATCATGCATAAAGACGCCACTCCAGTCATCAATTATCTCAACAATAGAGGTATCCATAATCTAGCTCAAATTTCTAGCTGGGACCCTCATTCCCATGTTTGGAATGGTTGGTCCTTCCCAGAGATTCCCAACACTTTAGAACCCAGTCTCAGCTATCTGAAGACACTCCTCCACAGTAAGGCTCCTATCAAAAAAGATGAAACTGATGGCTTTCGATGGGATTCAACAGGAACAAATTATACAGTCAGAGCAGGCCATCAACATCTTTGCAACAACACCTTTCAGATGAGTTTGTGGAATCATTGGAAAATTGCTTGGTGAACAGAATCTCTCCCAAAAATTAAAATTTTTATATGGCTCTTGCTGAAAGGAAAAATCCTAACAGCAGAGAACCTAAAAAGAAGAGGCATCAATGGCCCATCCAGATGCCCCAATTGTTGCAAGGCTGAAGAGACAATGCATCATTTATTTCTAGAATGTCCCTTTGCTGTCGAATGCTGGAAAAAGATGCCCTCCATCAGCAATCTAAACTGGGAACCACAACACAACATAGTTGAGACAATCTACAAATGGAGAAAATGTTGTCCCTGGAAAGAAAAAAGAAGCAACTTGGTGAAGAGAGTATGGAACACTCTCCCTCACACCTTGCTGTGGCGAATCTGGCTAGCTAGAAAAAAAAAAAATCAAGATAAGAGCTCAAATACACGAACAGCCTGCAGCAAAGCCAAAATCCTTGCTCTGGAAACTATTTCAATCAACACCACCGAAAAAATAGATGCAACAAAATACAGTGTGGAGGAACGAGACTTAATAAGTTACATTTTGGAAAGACATCATAATGTACAGGAAAGTAACAGGAGGGAGGCACAGAACAAAGTAGAAGCTAGATCATGGAAAGTCGGACTAAAAGAACAGGAATTTGCCAATTGGATACAAAACAACAACTGCTTTTATTTGTTCTTCGATGGGGCATCAAAATCAAATCCTGGCATAGCTGGAGCAAGGGGATTGATTATTAATGCCAATGGGGAGTGTATCCTTCGGTATGAGTGGAGTCTAGGGAAGGTTTCGAATAACAGAGCTGAAGCTCTAGCTCTGTTTTAGGGCCTAACTCAGTTAGGAAAACTGGAATTAAAGAAAGCAATGGTATTTGGGGACTCCTTAGTTGTAATCTGCTTAATGGTCCATCAGCAGAACTCTCCCAACACTCTGCTTCAACAAGTTAATAGATGCAACCAAATCCTCCACCAGGAAATGGAAGACATTCAATATTTTCATATTCTTCAAAGCCTTAATAAGAAGGCGGATGACAGTGCCAACAGTGCGTGTGGAAGACCAGCTGGCACCTTAAGATGCAACTCCAAGGAAACATTTCAACCTTTGCCATGATTCCAAACAAAACCATTAGCGCCAAGCCCAAAATCACTGATAGGGTTGAAATGAATCATGTCTCTCGGGTTTTCAAAGGGATTGCTCTCTACAAAAAGATATTCCAAGGTTACAAAATCCATAATACACACAACAAGCATGATAAACTCATCATACCCACCGGTAGATCTCTCAACAGATCTGATTCAAGGACCCTTCAGGATTTTCTACAGGTTCGCCAACAGGATATCCACCTTCATCATGTGACTGGATGGTCCCTCTCCTGCCTCATCTCCATTCAACTCCCTCCTATATTACTCCCCCTTACTTCACTCACTAGTGCTAATCATTCCTCCCTCCAACACTTGAACTTTGCTCTCAAGCGCCCCTGTTCTCAAGTGGTTTTCGGCGGGTAGTATTGTTTAGTTTGTTCCAGAGACAGTCTCTGCCCTTTAAGCATCGATTCAAACCTCTGGCCAGGCCTCCCTATCTCTACCCTTCTTACTGTCTTTCGCGCCTACAGGCGGTTTCAGGCCCTCAAAAATTCTACTGAGTCTTATGTTACCTCCACCCTCCCTGCTCCCCGCGCAATGAGCCTTATCCCTACCTTTGTTTGCATCTGCTACTCATCCCATTCACCTCCAACTGCATATATGGCTCGCAATGAAGACTGTCTGCATTGCGTGGATTTGCAAGCCGAATTAGAAGAAGTCAAGGACCAACAATGCATCCTAGAGAATCAACAGAGGATCTTGGAGATGAGGCTTGAAGACCATAATCGCATCCTGAACGAGAAATATCGAGCTGAAATAGACCTTTTTCTACATAGGGTTGCCTCTCTTCATGAACAGTTCAGTCATTTATCAAATCGATGTAGCCATGCGGAAGAATCGATTTCAATCTTGCAGTATATGATGGACAAGCGAAATAATGCGGCCCCTAGTTCCTCAAGTGCCAAACAGGATGAAGCGGATCAACAACCGGAGGAATCCACTGCAAGGCAAATCAGTCATATTGTAATAGATTAAAATGTTCTGCAAATGTCAATTTTGGTTGTCTCAATATGTAAGAACTTATAGTAGCTCAGGTAATTTTAGAAGTAGAACAAGCAGGAAAAGGATCAAGGAGAAATCTCTATTTTGTAACTTCCCTAATCTAAGCTGCCATCGATATCTAATGTATTTCAAGAGCTTTGACTCCTCTCCTTTTTTCAGCCACTAATATAGCAACCGACTTTGTTAAAAAAAATTAGTAGGGTAAAAAGCTAATTAATAGTTGTAAAAAGATGTTGAACAAATATGTATTTCTAAATATGTAAAAAATAAATATTTTACAATTAAAATAATTATAAAAAAATGTTTGTAGGCAGTTAGTGTAATGTCTTCACTCTACAAAAAAAAAATTACTGCACCTATATTAATTCATCTCTTGGAATTCACGCAGCTATAGATTTAATATAACATTAATGTATTAATGGTCGCCTTTAAAACTAAGGGTTTGGTTTCAAGTTGGAGGTCCATGCGACTCGCATTTGGACTCTAGTTTGCATTTTAAGCTGTTGTCATCACGTGGCATGCTATGCCTACTGCAAAGATTAATAACTCCATTGCTTCATCCTGTATGTGGCCTGGGCAGGCTGTCCAGTCCCATCTGCCTACTTGGAAACCCCGCCCCAATCGACGGTGCATTACACCTCTCGTGAACCGACGGTGGCGATCTCCTCAGGGTTTACCTCTTCTATGAATTGCAATGAATTTGACCCCATTTGGAGGGAAGCTTTCAAGCGAAACCTGCGCTAGTTCGGCTCATCCTTCAGCAGCTTCATTTTGCTGGTGCATAGAATTATGTCATTGTCGTCGTTATCGCTTCAGTCTCAGTATTTGGCAGCAAATAATACTTTATAGGTAATTTGTGTATCGTGTGTTGTTGCGTATCTACCTTCCTACAATGAAGTTGTAATTGTTTGTATGCAACCGTAGCTCTAATCGTAATTTTCTTTTGCAGGTTCATGTTTTTGGTAGGATGTTCGGGGCAGCGTGCTCTTGGTAAATCCAGAAGGAGAGGAGCTCCTTCAGCAACAACTGTAGACATTTTTTCTGGGTAAGACTTACCACAAATTGAAATGCTTTCTGGCTGGACAGAATATTGGTTCTGGCTCTTGCATATTACTGCATTAATGCTTATTGTTAATCTTACATGTACATCGAATGTTCAGGGTTTTACGGGTATTCACCTTGTCAGCTGGGATTGCCCTCAGGTTACTCTTAATGTCTTTCTCTGTAAGAGCCGGAATTTTAGTGGGCTTCTCACCCACGATGGTGCTACCACCCCGATCTGACTAATTCTTTTGCTAAATTAATTATCTATGTAAGGGTTTATCGGCTGTAATCCTGTATGTATATTTTCCGGTTGTAATACAACCTTCTGGTGTGACTGTAATAGTGCACGCTTGGTTGATTTCCTCCATGCATTAAACATTTGTGTATATATATGTGGGTCTTCGGATTTACCTCTCATAAGTTATTGTTCTTGTGTCTTTCCGGTTAATGAGGTTTGTGCACAGAGAGGTTATGGTTCTCATTTTGAAATGTGGCTTTGAGCCATCATGTATCTCAATTCATTGTCGTTATATTTGTTCTTCCTTTAATGTCATATAAAATAATTTCTCATTAACCCCCTTAGGGCTTTTCCTCTTCCACGCCATTCTAAATCGTTTTTATCGTTGTACCTAATTAGTCTGAAACATCAGCAATCAGGGTTGGGGTTTATTTTAATTTCTCTCTATACACTATTCTCTTTATGGAATTGTTCACAGCTGTCAAGCTTTCAAAAATCTTGCATAGAGGGTTTTACCCCTTGCAAGTTCTAGATTGATGAGGGAGGATTTATTGAAGTATTCGGCCTCCGTAGCCAAATTGGGTCCCCTCAGGGCTCAAGCTCCGGATAACCTGGGCGAGGCTAGGGTTTTTAAATTCTTGTCATTTGTTACCCTATACATGCACACAGTTGTTCGATTTCAGTACTAGCAGCTCGTGTATGAAGTTCTCATCTCTTCTATATTATTTTGTCTTGCCTATACTTTCTCAGAAAGCAAGAACATGTACAATTTAGCCCTTGAGGCCCGCTATGTGTTCACCAGACATGGTTCTGTTTACTTCTGCATACTTTTTTTTTGTTTAAAAAGAATGGAACAGTACTATATGCATTTTCCTGTTATTTCATGCATATGGTAGAACTATAGCGTTAACTCTTTACAATTCTTCCAGAATTTCAAATAGTCTGTTTAAAAAGAATGGAACAGAACTATATGGTTTTCCTATTATTTCCTGTATACAGTAGAACTGTAGCGTTAACTCTTTACCATTCTTCCAGATTTTCAAATGGTCAGTACTAAGTTTTACCACCTTTAATAAGAATTATATACATAGTGAAAAGGTGTTGAGGACATATAAATAAAATAGCTAAATATATCATATTCCAATCCACAATATGATAATTTCCTACAGAAAGATATAGTTTCAATAGTCATAATTTCCTCCGCGTTTATGAAATATCAATTTCTGTAATTAAATGTGCATCTGGATTTTCTTTAAAAGTAAATTAGCTGTAACTCCTATTAAGAGAACATTCTGTATGCAAAATCACTTCTACACAGTCATCATATCAATAATTATAATTTACCAGAGAGTACCTCATACCTGGGTGCTTTTAATTAAGTAATCTCCATAGGGAGAGGTCACCTCTCGTTGTAGCTAGTCACACCACTCGACCATGAGATTGTCTTTCAAGACCAAATCTCCCCCCTAGCTCTCTTGCAAGACCACTATCCTCAGCAAGAACGATTGCGCTTTGTGCTTGGCTATCTGGTCATCACCAAACTTAGCCCTTTTTTTGTTTGTTTTTCTTCCTCTGCCTATCCCTACAGCTCAAATTTTGCCTCCCCGCTACTCTTTTTCTCTGGAAGCCCCTCTAGTTAGGGGAGGTAGTTAGGATTGCAATTACAACAACCCTCTTTTCCCAACTTCCTTCTCAAGAAGTTGCCAACACTTCAGAGAAAACATTTCCTATTTTTTTTAATAAGAAATAATAAAAAGATTATTGATTTCAAACAGCTAATAATGTCATATTCAATTTTTGTCTTTTTATCACAGTAAAATCCAATATTTACATTTTCCCGGGGCATCACAGTTAGATTTAAAATATTTAAAATGTGTTATTTTTTGGCATTTAAATAAAAAATAAAAAATAAATTCATTATAAGATTTAAAATGTATTAATTCAAGGGACTCCACTCATTTGTCAAAAATATTAAAACAATGCTTTTAAAAAAATCATAAATGAGAAAATGTAGCAAACCACAAATAGGTTAAACAACAATATTGATGAAAACCAATTTATAAATTATGTATTTTTCAATATTATAATTTTTAACATTTTAAAGTTGTATTTAAAAAATTAAGATAATATAAATTTCTAAGCTTGTTTTGTTTCAATATTATTATGGTAAAAAGTTAATCTATAGTTGTGAACAAAAACTAATTCAACAAACATGTATTTCTAAATATGTAAAAAAAACATCTTAGAACTCTAAAAGATTATAAAAGCATATTTAAAGTTTTTATATGGTTAGATTTAAAATACAAAGTATTTCTTTATTATTCCGGCAATTTGTAAAAACCATTCTCAAACCACTTTACAATTGTAAGATTTGAAATGCAAAGCTAACACTTCACATTAATTGACATTTTGTATAATAATAATAATAATAATACATTCCAAAAAATCATAACCTTCACTCTTTCCATAAAAGATAGCAAACCAAAAACAAGTTAAACAAAAATATTATTGGAGAACAAAATTTCAAAATATGTATTGTATAATTAACTTTTTGTTATTATAACTTTTTATTTTTTAAAATTTCATTTACTAGCAATTGCCCCAAAATGTGCAAAGATACACCCAAGGACTAGAAGATTTAGGGAGATCATCTCCCTAAGAATAAAGCCAAAAACAAGTTCATAATTAAATTTAAGAATTTGAAATCAGCTACATAATTTCAAAAAAAACATTTTAATTTTTTTTCACAAAATGAGAATGTTGGAGTGTTTGAATAGCTTTTATGATGGTGGAAAATACTGAAGTTTGATCTTGCCAAAATTTACACAATTTTCCAAACTAATTTGTGGGTTCTTTAGACTGTGTTTTATTCCAATTGCTGAAAAAATTATTCTAGTTTGTATCATTAAGCCTAGTTGGTTGTAGTTGAGCAATCCCTGATTTCTGCATATACTTATTGAATACATTTGCACATTTAAAATTAAAAAATGGAAATAATAAACAACTTATTCACTTATCTAGATTGAATAAAAATATTAAATATAATAACTTATTCACTTATATACATTATAATAATAAAACATATAAAGCATATAGATTCATGCCGGTCTAAAAAATGTGAAAAGCACTGCAAGCTCAAATGGATCGTCCATTTAACAAGATGAGATGTGATTTTCACTTATATATTTTTCCCTCGTACAAAATACACTAATACAAAATAAAAAAAATTATAACTAAAATAAATTGACTAAAATGGATTAATGCATCATTCCATTTTTAATCCACTGGGCTTTCCCTTGCGGAGTCTTGCTCTATTTGGAAACGCAATGGAGGGATATATTTTTTATCATGGTGTTGCCATCAATGCCAAAAGAGGAGGTTTTGTTATGATGGTAAAGTGTCAATTGTTGTTATTGATGGTAAAGGTCAAGAGATGAAGGCAAAGGGGAGATGTGTTGTTTTTGATGGTTAAGGTCAAGAAGATGAGGCAAAATCAATGATGATTCCAAGAGGAATGAAGAATAGCTTCAAAGTATTTTTATTGTGGTAAGGTCAAATGTGTTTTTATTGATGTAAAGGTCAGAAGATGAGCAAAAGGGGAATGTTTGTTATTGATTTTGTAAAGGTCAAGAAGATGAAGGCAAATCAATGATGATTCAAGAGGATGAAGATAGCTCAAAGTATTGTTATTGATGGTAAGGTCAAATGTGTTGTTATGAGGTAAAGGTCAAGAAGATGAAGGCAAAAGGAGAATGCTTGTTATTGATGGTAAAGGTCAAGAAGGAAGCAAAACAATGATGATTCCAAGAGGAATGAAGAATAGCTCAAAGTATGGTAAAGACAAATATGGAAAATGTTTAGTGACTTTGAAGCCATTTTTAGTTTAACAAATTAGTTCAAGAGGTATTGGGACCCACTATGATGGATAGAGCTATGAAAGATAATTTTTAGTGGTATGTGGAAGTCCTCAAATGGCCCTCTAGATCATAAGTCATTGCTAGTCAAAGTTAAGAACACCCAAAGTCAAAAGGTGTAGAGTTAAAGCTGGAAAAAGGGTCAACTTGGTGATAATTTGGCAGTGGGGCAGAGTTGGCAGAGCTGCTAAACCAAAGGTTAGGGCAGATGTGGCCTAACAGCACAATAGAAAAAGTGTTCTTATTCACCAATTATGGAGCCCTCATAACTTCTCTTCCGATAGGAGGTTCCTAAGATGGTTCAAAAGTCATGCGTAAAGGGAGTGCCGAAATGGACATTAGCTCAGGAGGAGTTAGCATAGTAGAAGAGGAAATAAATGCATTTGATTGGCAAATTTTAATAACAGGAGGTCCCCATGGGACAACTCACCCCGGGATGACTTCCCCAACAGAGCAAGGCACAACGTAGAAGGTTGAGGCCCAAGATGGCATAAGGCCAGGAGATGTGGCACAAATCAGTGAAGCACAAAAGAAAAGGCCCATGACCCTTAAACTTATCAATAAAGAAATTGACACAAAATAAAGGCTCGTGAACTCCTTTTTCCTTCGTACTTGGGACAACATGGAAAAATCAAATAGTGATGTGTGGCAACATTTTACTAGCTCATGATGGCGTTGGTACAAGGGAAATGTGAGGCATGTGTTTTTGGTGTTTTCAGGTGGTTAAGTGGGACAAATCTGAGTGACACATGTCACGAATTAGATGGAATCACGTGATGTCATATGGAACCCATCATCCCAGAAGACACTCCCCGAAAGGTTAAAAAGGGGCACAAGACGAGGACACTTGGGATGACTAAGCACTGAGAGTATGTGGCAGACAACTCACCCCGACTGGTTATTGAATGGCTTGCAAAAGGAGAGGTGGTTTCCACCATGACACATCATCCCAGACCAATGATCTTGGAAAGACTTGAGTGTGCGCTGCAGAGGGTGCTCTAGGGTGATAAAGCCTCAAGAAATCATGGCAAATACAGATGGAACCAAGAACCAATAATAAAGTACCAAGGCCATGTCACCGTGGAAGTGCCAGCCTGGAATAAAATTAAATAGCACAAAGGAGAGAGCTCCAAGATGACTAGGCTCTAAGACAACATAGAGAATAGGTGGCACAAGTGGCAGTGTTGTGGACCAATAACAAAAGTGTTACTAGGGGAAATGTCTCCCTATAAGCATTTTCAAAGGCGTATATGGATGAAAGGTTGGGAGCTAAGGTGAGCACTAGGACTTGGTTATGTGTATAGGTGTGACCAAGGGCACAAATAAATATAAAGAAAATAAATCCTCAAGGCTTAAGCTGCAATGGGCTTGCAAATTTATATATGGTAGCATTTTATCTGAAGAGCTTTGGGCCTATGTTAAAGCACTTTGGTACTTATAACAAAGGTTTGAAGCCTAAAACATGAAAGGGTTGGTAGCTTGGAAATCTTGTTAAAAAGCTTCAAGTTATATTTAAGGTTAATGCATAAACATGATGGCAACTAAAATTTGGATTTTTATGCCAAACAAAAAGTGCGCTAAATTTTGGAAATAAAGACATGAATAAGTTGGTAGCCAAGATAGTATAACAGGTAGTTAAGAGGGAGTTTTAGTATTTTAGTTGAACTTGGGGATCAACCAAACTTATAAAAGCACTGCTAAATTTGAAAAGTTCTAAAATAGAAAAATTGAGCAGTTGAGCTCAATTTTTCTTGTAGAAACAGGTAAGGAGAGTTATAAGACCTAGAAAGCATGTTCAGAAAACATGTTTGAAGCAAGACAAAGACATAAATAAAGATTCATGCAAACATTAAAATAAAAGTTAACTTAAAGATAAATGACTAAAAATATCAGTCCAATTTTTTAAAAAGCATAATCGAATCGGTGTGTTGAAATGATGTTGGTGAGATTCATGGATTAAAATGTTGATTAGTTTGGTGGTTTTTTGTTCAATGACCAGTGTTGAAGGTGTTTTGATAGTGATTTTAGTGAGTGTTTTAAGAGATAATTTTATTTGTTAGTAAAAATAAGTGGCCTTCATGATTTGAGTATGAAAATTGCATGAAAGATGAATCATTGAGGTCAAGCAAGTTGTAGCTTGCAAAGACAATGGTTGTAGCTCCTTCTAGTAGTTTCTAGTAAAAATTAGTAGTTGGAACACCTTTTAGTGGTAGTTGATAAACTTAAGACTTGTAGATCCTTTCAGTTGTAGTTGATAAACCAGAGATTAATAACTTCCTTCTAGTTGTAGCCAGAGAACATTGTAATAACAAGTAGTAGTTTTCCTTACTAAAGTAAATTGAAGAAATAATTTGCATAATATATTTGTACTATTTGTGTTATTTATGTTGATTCTTATCATGCTAATCTGAATTAATTGTTGAAATATTCATTGGTATCCTAATACATTTTGCAACTAAAATAAAGTTTTAAACTTCCTACAATATTGATTCACCTCCCCTCTCGCATTGTCCTGGTTTTTAACATTTCTTTGGGTGGAAAATAGTAAAAGAGGAGGGAAACCTTTTGGTTAAGTGGAAGGCCTTGGAAAATCCCAAAAAATGTCAGTGGGCAGGGAATAAAAAACACATCTTTGTTCATAGAATCATTGTTAGTGAAGATTCTTTGAAAGATACTATTTTTATATGGAATGTGGAGTAAATTAGTGAAACAAAAATACTTCCTTTGTCACATCGTGGAATAGTGGGTCTGAACTCAAGTAAAGTTAATGCAAGGTGTTTCAAATATTTGGAAGGGCTTGGTTTAGCCCTTCCTTTTCCTTAGAAGATGGGTGGTTTGTAGCAAATAGTAAATGGTCCCAAGTTCATTTGAGACTCGATTTGTGGATAGTGGGAGTGGAGTATTTTTCTCTAGCCTATGATTTGAGGCATCAAACAAAGGAGGGGCTTATATTATCTTATGGACATTAATGTTGGTGGAGAGCTTGATTGTGGGAATCAAGAGTGGTTGTTGGAGGATGTGATAGATTTACATGGGATTATAGCTCAATATCTGATGTCAGAATCATATTTCTATAACACCAAATGATAAGGAAAACTAATTGGTGTGGTCATGGAATAACTCAACCAAAATTCTAGTAGAAAAACATGGACATGAGGCACTCACTTATCCAATTATGAATGAATAAAATAAAGGGTGGAAACCAATTGTACGGAAATGTAAATGTTCGTAAAGAACAAGCATTTTTGTTTAGTTAGTGTTGGCTAATAAGGTTTTTACTTGGGGCAATGGATGAAAGTGGAGCTAGCAAGGTGCCAATAGGTGTGCTATTTGCAAGTATGATGGAGAGTCAATGAATGATCTAATTCTCTCATATTTGATTGAGAGTCAACGAATTAACTAATTCTCTCATATCCAATAATTAAGTGTGGAAAGAAGTTCCCAAATCACTCTAAGTTGTTCACTTTCATGGAATTTTCGTTCTTACAGGTAGCATAAGTTGCAACAGGGAGGGTAAGGAAGGGGCAAGAAGGGGCGCGGTGGTGGGGTTGTAGGGGGGCGACAACCTCCCCCTACTAGGTGGTTTGTATGGGGGCTGCAAGGCAATGCCCCGAGATTTTTTTTAATGAAAACCCAATAATAGTAGGGCGGACCCAAAAATGAGGGGAGAACCCAAAGGTGGTGGGCAAACCTACCCATGGATTTGTACATAGTTTTCATGCATTGTTTTAGGCATGATGGTTTTTTTCCATTGTATTTTCTAATCTAGGGTTAATGGATTGGGGTTTATAAATGTTTC
>APFE031726807.1:5429-21444 GCA_000404065.3 Pinus taeda | reverse complement strand
TGCATTTTCATGGACTCCAGAAGCAACAAAGGCCTTCGAACATCTTAAAGAGGCAATGTGCCAAGCACCTGTCTTAGCTACACCGGACTTCAAAAAAACATTTATTGGGGAATGTGATGCTTCAGGAAATGGAATTGGTGCTGTTTTAATGCAAGATGAAAGACTCATTGCTTTTGAAAGTCGTCCAATCACGGGAAAGTTTTTACACAAAGCTATTTATGAGAAGGAAATGTTGGCAATACTCCATGCACTTAAGAAATGGTGACCCTACCTAATGGGAAGACACTTCAAGGTAAAAACAGATCTTGATAGCTTTAAATACTTTTTAGAACAAAGATTATCCTCTGAAGAGAAACAAAAGTGGGTCACAAAGATGTTGGGTTATGACTTTGAAATCATCTACAAAAAAGGGAAGCAAAATGTGGTGGCAGATGCACTCTCAAGAAAGGATGAGGATGTGGAAGCATTGTTGTGCGCCATTTCTATTATTCAACCAGATTGGATAAACGAAGCAAAGGGTGGAATGGAAGAATGACGAAAAAGTGTGGGCACTTATTCGAAAGTTACAACAAGATTCCAGTACGTTGAATACATTTAGCTGGCAAAATGATTCGTTATGGTACAAAGATCGCTTATACCTCTGTAAGAATTCCCAGCTAAAACAAAAGATTCTTATGGAATTGCACAATTCTCCCTTAGGAGGGCACTCGGGATTTTTAAAAACTTACCACAGGGTTATGAAGGAATTTTTTTTGGATGGCCTTAAATCAGATATTCAAAAGTTTGTGGTGGAATGTTTGGTTTGCCAACAAATAAAGTTGAAACAATTAAGACACCACGTCTATTACAACCTTTATCTATTCCAAGCTAATTTTGGGAGGAGGTTTCAATGGATTTTATCACAGGTTTACCCAAGTCTGAGGGAAAGAGTGTCATCATGGTGGTAGTTGACAGACTTACCAAGTATGCACACTTTTGTGCATTATCACATCCATTTTAAGCCAGTACAGTTTCTACTGCATTTATGGAAACAATTCAAAAGCTACATGGAAACCCAAAGATTATTGTAAGTGACAGAGATCCCATTTTCACTGGAAATTTTTGTATAGAATTATTTTCTTGTCTTGGTACTCAGTTAGCTCATAGCTCATCTTATCATCCTCAATTGATGGGAAAACTGAGATAGTAAACAAATGTTTGGAAGATATCTTCGTTGCTTTGTATCTGATAAACAGACACAATGGGTCAAATGGTTGGCTCTAGCTGAATGGTGGTATAACACTTCCTTCCATACAACAACAAAAATGACCCCATTTATGGCACTTTATGGATATCAGCCACCATCCATCACATCATATTTAAGAGAAAATTCTAAGGTTCAAGCAGTGGAACATCACATCGAGCATCAACAACAAGTTCTCCAACTCTTAAAGGATAACCTCACGTTGGCGCAAAATATAATGAAACAACAAGCATATCAACATCGCAGCAAAGAAGTTTTGATGCAGGTGATTGGGTATTCCTATGAATACAACCGTATAAACAAATGTCCCTCAAGCAAGCTAAGAAGGATAATAAATTATCACCAAAGTATTATGGTCCATAGAAGGTGTTACAAAAGAATGGTACTATGAAATACAATTTGGAGCTTCCTACAGCTTCTCGAGTGCACCCAGCTTTCCATGTTTCATGTTTAAAGAAGGTTATAGGTGACAAGCTCCCAGTTCAACAATATTGCCAGAAATTGATGAGGAAGGAAAAATCATATTGGAACCAGAAGCAGTCACAGAAACAAGAACTCAACAACTACAAAATCAATCAATTTTGGAGTATCTCATCAAGTGGAAGAACTTGATGAGATACTCCAAGAAAAAAAAAATTGGACGTTATATTAGGTGGGCGGACCTACCTATGGTTTTGTGCATGGATTTTGCACATGGTTTTGGGCATGATGGTTTTCAGTCCATGGTATTTTGTAGATCTAGTAAAGGGAACTATGGTTATGTTCTAATCTAGGATTAATGGATTGGGGTTTATGGATGCTTCAACATGTATATATATGTATTGTAACATTGAAAGGAATGTAATGAAAAGACCTAAAAATAAAATTCCTAAGTAAAACCCTAAGTCTCCATCAAAGTTTAAAAAAAATAGCTCCAAAAATTATAGCGAATCCAAGAAGAAGGGGTTTCACTTATAGAAAATACTCTAACTCACATTTACTTTTTGAAAGAAAAACATAGTACCATGTTAGAAATCTATTATAGTGGACATGAAAACATTAACTTAAAAACCCTGTTGAGTTAAGTAGAGACAGGGGAAAATGTTTAACCTCTTAAATTCATTACGATTGGTTGTGTCTAGGAGGAATTATTTGAACAAATGTAAGAAATCAGAGACCAAAATGTCTCAAGGTCGAAAGGAACACATGTATCTTCACAGAGGTCGAGGTTCGAAACCTCTACAAAGTGAAGCCCTCGTGGCAGTGGAAACTAAAATAGCAAAAAGAAAATGAGTAGAGGAAAAGACCTCAACCCCAGTTGTTTAATCATTCACGTAATTTCTATATCTAAGGCTTTGATTTCACTTTTATTAGGTGGGCACTCCAAGAAAAAAAAAATTGGACGCTATATTAGGTGGGCGGACCTACCTATGGTTTTGTGCATGGATTTTGCACATGGTTTTGGGCATGATGGTTTTCAGTCCATGGTATTTTGTAGATCTAGTAAAGGGAACTACGATTATGTTCTAATCTAGGATTAATGGATTGGGGTTTATGGATGCTTCAACATGTATATATATGTATTGTAACATTGAAAGGAATGTAATGAAAAGACCTAAAAATAAAATTCCTAAGTAAAACCCTAAGTCTCCATCAAAGTTTTAAAAAAATAGCTCTAGAAATTATAGAGAATCCAAGAAGAAGGGGTTTCACTTATAGAAAATACTCTAACTCACATTTACTTTTTGAAAGAAAAACATAGTACCATGTTAGAAATCTATTATAGTGGACATGAAAACATTAACTTAAAAACCCTGTTGAGTTAAGTAGAGACAGGGGAAAATGTTTTACCTCTTAAATTCATTACGATTGGTTGTGTCTAGGAGGAATTATTTGAACAAATGTAAGAAATTAGAGACCAAAATGTCTCAAGGTCGAAAGGAACACATGTATCTTGACAGAGGTCGAGGTTCGAAACCTCTACAAAGTGAAGCCCTCGTGGCGGTGGAAACTAAAATAGAAAAATGCAAATGAGTAGAGGAAAAGACCTCAACCCTAGTTGTTTAATCATTCACGTAATTTCTATATCTAAGGCTTTGATTTCACTTTTATTAGGTGGGCACTCCAAGAAAAAAAAAATTGGACGCTATATTAGGTGGGCGGACCTACCTATGGTTTTGTGCATGGATTTTGCACATGGTTTTGGGCATGATGGTTTTCAGTCCATGGTATTTTGTAGATCTAGTAAAGGGAACTACGGTTATGTTCTAATCTAGGATTAATGGATTGGGGTTTATGGATGCTTCAACATGTATATATATGTATTGTAACATTGAAAGGAATGTAATGAAAAGACCTAAAAATAAAATTCCTAAGTAAAACCCTAAGTCTCCATCAAAGTTTTAAAAAAATAGCTCCAAAAATTATAGCGAATCCAAGAAGAAGGGGTTTCACTTATAGAAAATACTCTAACTCACATTTACTTTTTGAAAGAAAAACATAGTACCATGTTAGAAATCTATTATAGTGGACATGAAAACATTAACTTAAAAACCCTGTTGAGTTAAGTAGAGACAGGGGAAAATGTTTAACCTCTTAAATTCATTACGATTGGTTGTGTCTAGGAGGAATTATTTGAACAAATGTAAGAAATTAGAGACCAAAATGTCTCAAGGTCGAAAGGAACACATGTATCTTGACAGAGGTCGAGGTTTGAAACCTCTACAAAGTGAAGCCCTCGTGGCAGTGGAAACTAAAATAGCAAAATGCAAATGAGTAGAGGAAAAGACCTCAACCCTAGTTGTTTAATAATTCACGTAATTTCTATATCTAAGGCTTTGATTTCACTTTTATTAGGTGGGCACTCCAAGAAAAAAAAAATTGGACGCTATATTAGGTGGGCGGACCTACCTATGGTTTTGTGCATGGATTTTGCACATGGTTTTGGGCATGATGGTTTTCAGTCCATGGTATTTTGTAGATATAGTAAAGGGAACTACGATTATGTTCTAATCTAGGATTAATGGATTGGGGTTTATGGATGCTTCAGCATGTATATATATGTATTGTAACATTGAAAGGAATGTAATGAAAAGACCTAAAAATAAAATTCCTAAGTAAAACCCTAAGTCTCCATCAAAGTTTTAAAAAAATAGCTCCAAAAATTATAGCGAATCCAAGAAGAAGGGGTTTCACTTATAGAAAATACTCTAACTCACATTTACTTTTTGAAAGAAAAACATAGTACCATGTTAGAAATCTATTATAGTGGACATGAAAACATTAACTTAAAAACCCTGTTGAGTTAAGTAGAGACAGGGGAAAATGTTTTACCTCTTAAATTCATTACGATTGGTTGTGTCTAGGAGGAATTATTTGAACAAATGTAAGAAATTAGAGACCAAAATGTCTCAAGGTCGAAAGGAACACATGTATCTTGACAGAGGTCGAGGTTTGAAACCTCTACAAAGTGAAGCCCTCGTGGCGGTGGAAACTAAAATAGAAAAATGCAAATGAGTAGAGGAAAAGACCTCAACCCTAGTTGTTTAATCATTCACGTAATTTCTATATCTAAGGCTTTGATTTCACTTTTATTAGGTGGGAAATCCAAGAAAAAAAAATTGGACGCTAGATTAGGTGGGCGGACCTACCTATGGTTTTGTGCATGGATTTTGCACATGGTTTTGGGCATGATGGTTTTCAGTCCATGGTATTTTGTAGATATAGTAAAGGGAACTACGGTTATGTTCTAATCTAGGATTAATGGATTGGGGTTTATGGATGCTTCAACATGTATATATATGTATTGTAACATTGAAAGGAATGTAATGAAAAGACCTAAAAATAAAATTCCTAAGTAAAACCCTAAGTCTCCATCAAAGTTTTAAAAAAATAGCTCCAGAAATTATAGCGAATCCAAGAAGAAGGGGTTTCACTTATAGAAAATACTCTAACTCACATTTACTTTTTGAAAGAAAAACATAGTACCATGTTAGAAATCTATTATAGTGGACATGAAAACATTAACTTAAAATCCCTGTTGAGTTAAGTAGAGACAGGGGAAAATGTTTAACCTCTTAAATTCATTACGATTGGTTGTGTCTAGGAGGAATTATTTGAACAAATGTAAGAAATTAGAGACCAAAATGTCTCAAGGTCGAAAGGAACACATGTATCTTGACAAAGGTCGAGGTTCGAAACCTCTACAAAGTGAAGCCCTCATGGCGGTGGAAACTAAAATAGCAAAATGCAAATGAGTAGAGGAAAAGACTTCAACCCTAGTTGTTTAATCATTCACGTAATTTCTATATCTAAGGCTTTGATTTCACTTTTATTAGGTGGGCACTCCAAGAAAAAAAAAAATTGGACGCTATATTAGGTGGGCGGACCTACCTATGGTTTTGTGCATGGATTTTGCACATGGTTTTGGGCATGATGGTTTTCAGTCCATGGTATTTTGTAGATCTAGTAAAGGGAACTACGGTTATGTTCTAATCTAGGATTAATGG
Organism: Pinus taeda; assembly: GCA_000404065.3. NCBI lineage: Eukaryota > Viridiplantae > Streptophyta > Pinopsida > Pinales > Pinaceae > Pinus > Pinus taeda. Next base: position 15,714 of record APFE031726807.1, on the reverse strand, counting down.
ATTGGGGTTTATGGATGCTTCAGCATGTATATATATGTATTGTAACATTGAAAGGAATGTAATGAAAAATCAATCTGGTAGACTCAGTTTTGGGATCTAGGGGAAAATCTTTGTGTATATATGGTTTATGTTTTATGCTTTCGCCATTATTTATTTTTCTGTTTCTAGAATTCGTATACAGGTAATTTTGTTCGGTGTTAAAACCTACACCAAATAAAATCAATGATATTACCATAGGCCAAAGTATAGGGAGTGAAAACCAAGTCTAATGATCCACTTGCCAGATAAATATAAACATTGAAGCTGAACAAGAACAACAAATCTTGTTTTTCCAAAGTAAAGATAGACATTAAGGCTCAACAAAAGAAACAAAATCCATATCAGGAATAGGGTCATAGTCATCTCGGTGTGGGTCCTAGCCATTAATTGATGGCTCAACCATAGGCGGAGCAAGGTCCCATCTAAACCTTGAATTTGACATTTGGTGGAACGTCTTTATGTCTAAAGATGTACTTGACAGTTGGTTGCAAGCTTGGCTATTGGAATAAGAAGGAAAATTTTAAAATTGGGTGGGTCCTGTGCCTTATATTCTGAATACCAAATGTGAAGGGTTGTAGACATCAAGTAACTCTATTAGATACTCCTCCTCATTGGTATATATCACTATGTCTAGAGTATTCCAATCAGAGAGGCAATATTCACCCTACCCACTATGTGGACTATGTGAAATTTTCAATACTTTACCTCTGCATGGGAGGAAGCAATAGATAAATACACACCTCAGTGTGCATTTTGAGAATGGTTGAAGAGTTAGAATGATGTTTGCAATCGGTGGAGAGCACGCCAAGTTGTGTAGAAAACATTTCTCCTTAATGCAACATTCATCTAAGGCTTGACTTCACCAAAGTTTTGTACTCACATGGATTCGAGGAAGAACCCAAAGAGTTCATCATCAGCCCAATTGTTGATGGGATTTTAAGTGAGTTGTCAATATAATTGAACATAATATTTGTAGCAGCAAACTTTTACACCTCTCATTGATGAAGAAGTAGAGGAAGAAAACGAAGTTACAATATTGGCCATACCTTTTCTGTCAATTGAAGCAGCTTCGTCGAAGGCCCTGGTGAAGAAAGTGGTCACACCGTGATTGAATGTCAAGAAGTCAATCTAGGAAAAGTTTGAGCAGTCAAGTATAGAATTTTAGTTTGAGTCGACCAAGGGTGACCTTGATGTCCTCATCAAAGAGTCAAAGGATCTCCTCTTCAAAGACCTAGACCAAAAAAGAAAACGATGTAGATATCCAAGAGAGTTTTGACATTGTAGGATTCTGAAAAAGGGAAAGAAATTGGACAACATATGAGGAAAACAAAATAGATTATGGCATCGAGTGTTTCCAACGACTTCAATGAGGTAATTTCATGAGAAAACAAGATATTAATCATTGGAGTGATAAAAAAATAAAGTCACAATAAAGAAACAACTGTGTGAAGAAAATTCAAGATATCAGTGGCAAAAGACTCATCTATCAGAGGAGAGAGAAAAGTAAAAAGAAGAAAACTGACAGTCAAAAGATCATAACAAAGACGCTGACTAAACTTGGATTATCAATTGGGAGCAACCAAGGTCTGCATGCAACTTGGGACTTGCTTGACTTAACAATGGACTTAGGTCCAATGAAGCCCACCCCAACAGTATAAGTGAGCTTTCATGCATATAATCAAGATAACAAGGATGGAGGCAAAACATAAAACCAGGGAGATCAGGTCGACATAAATGGATAAGGAAATGAGCAGGTTGACCAGGATAAGTCAAAAATGAAACAACAACAGGGCCCCCCGAAAATTTGTCATGGAGTAGCATGGAGCCCCACAAAAATCAACATAAGCTCAACAAAGCTCCACTCACCAATAAACAAAGGTAACTGAGATCGCCATTGCAATGGACAATACAACAAAACATGAATTAGCCTACAGCCAAAAATTGAGAATTAGTTAAGAAATTAAAAGGGGAAAAAATAATCCAAACTCAACTACGGATAAGACTTGGACAACTTTAAGACTTTGGGAGGAGAAAGCTGGAAAAGTTACAGTGGCATTCAAACCTATAGATGCTTCCAATTCAGAGATCTAATAATTTTATAAAATAGTTAGCAAGGAAAGGAACGATAGACTAAGGGAAATAAAGAAAGACACTCCTTCATTCTCATTTATTGAGCAAAAATGGCTTAACACCAATGCCTCAGGCTTCGCTATATTTGCAATGCGCAATGATTTCCTAGAGCATAAATGTAAAGGACCTAATTATTTCAAACTGATGTCTCCCTCCAAGGCTAATTAGAGGAAATTATAGATTTGCAATTCCATAGACCGCCTCCCTCCTCAGGGATAAATAACTTTAGAATCTCCTTATGAGGATCCCCAAATTCCCCTCCATACTTTATCCAACATTTTTGCACCCCTGAACTTTGAAGTTCATTTCTTTCATCAAGAATTGCAATGTGGTTGTTCCCCATGATTTTATTCATAGGCGAGTGTTCGAAGAGACACATTGTTATGTCTATGCTATGCAAAGATTTCAGATTATGATAGCCAACAGAGGCATACAATGAAACTTGTAGGGTTGTATGAAAATGGGACACTATTAGCACAAACCTCACATGTTTGTTATTAAAATGTCAGGTTATTATGCAGGTTTTGGTAGATAATTGTTGCATACTTAAGATCTTGTTATGATGGATTTTAAGGAATTATACATGAGCGTCATTAATTAAGGCCATAAGCACACACTCAAAGTGATTAATCCTGGCTAACCTAGAATCATTAACTCTTATCGTATAAAGAAGCTATTGAAGAAAGGCCACTCCAACATTATTGACCAATTGAATTCCAGAGAAATAGTGCATAGACCCCCCCACCCTTGCAAGTTCCCCCCCCCCCAATTTTCATAAGGTCCTAATCATACTTTAGCAGGTAATTAAAACACTATGTACATCACCATATTCATGTGGTGAGCATGACCATGGCATCCCCTTCCTTCAAGTTGGTCAAACCATGAAGTGTGTGTCCTTATAGGCACCCATTTGCATAGAATAATGAAACAAGAAGGATCATTCAAGAGCTAATGGAGGCTAAAGTCACACATCCCAGTACCCACCCTTACTCATTACCCATGTTATTGGTATTAGAGAAAAAGGGTAGTTCACATACATGTTGGATTTTTTGCACTATCAATTGGTTGACCCTCGAAGACACATTTCCCTTTCCCTTTTTCGATGATCTCTTTGATGACCTTCATGGGGAACAAGTTCTTCACTATACTGGACCTTTGCCTAGGATACCACCAAACACAAATGAAGGAGGTGGACGTCCCTAAAACAATCTTTCATAGACTTTAATGTCATTATGACTTTTTAGTGTTGCCATTTAGACTTTCCAATAATCCGTCCACCTCTAAGAGCCCCATGAACAAGATTCCATGACTCTTCCTATACAATTTTATGCCTTTATTATTTAATGATAGCTCGATCCATGATAAAACATGGGATTCACATGTGGAACTTGTTGATAGAGCCTTGTACCTCCTTGAGGACCACCAATATTTCCTTCTTCCAAGTATGATATTGGGGCTCCAAAGATCGAATACCTAGGTCACATTACCATTCAAGAAGGACTGCAATTGGACCCCAAAGGAAGTTGCAGGGATGCAAGATTAACCACAACCCAAGAACTTGAAGATATTCTGTGGATTCTAAGGACTTATTGGCTACTTTATGGAGTTTGTGGGTAATTATAATAAATTTTCACCACCTTAACAAACCTGTTAAAAGAGAAGACGTCTGTATGGAACAATGTTGCTGAGTAGGAATTTCATACTTTAAAGTAAGCCATGCACATTGCACCCATTTTAGTAGTGCTTAATTTCCTTGATGTGATTCATTGAGTAGAGGTTTGAGAGATTTGTCAAAGTGGTTGTGGGATAAAAAAATTGGGAAAATCCACTCAAAATAATGAGTTGGTGGCCATATTTCATGCAGTTAAGACTTGGCACTGGAATCTTGTTTGGAGGTTCTTCCAAATGAAGCTCATCATTACAGTTGAAATTGTTTTCCGAACTACACAATATGATCCATTGAGAAACACAAATGGGCCAGTAAGATGTGTTGGTGTGACTAAGAGGTCATATATAATAAAGGAATTGTGGGGTCTACTTCGTTGTTGAAATATGAGGAGAAAGGATCTCTCTATCTGTGTTATTCTTACCATACCATATTGGCTCCTTGAATCTTGTCAGGAATGGTTAGAAATTTACATGATGGTTCAACTCACCCAAATGCTTTAGGAGGATCCTAATCCCCCTCAAGGGTAGACATTGTAGTAAAATACCTTAATGGGTGCATTTTTTCGAAGAGAACTTCTGGTTTAAAATAGTGGATCTTAAAGGAGTTGCGTTCATCTCCTACCGTGATCTCTTTGGCTTTTAGGATACTTGTGAATGGGTTATGCACTCTTTATTTTGGGAAGACATGAAAACAATGTTCTACGCTTTTTTTGCTACAAGTGGTGCTTGTTGAAAAAACAAGGGCGAGATGATGAAGACCTCTATGGCATTATAAGACCTACCAATTTCAACCACTTTCTAGACTGGCATTTCCATGGTTTTTATGGTGAACCTTCTGAAAGTAAACAACAAACTGGTCATCAAGGCATACATTGAACACATTTCTAGTTATTCTCACTTTTGTACCCTTTCACACCCATTTACACCTTCTACAATTACCTGCAATTTCATGGACCCAATTTTGAAGGTGCATGCCATGCCCACTTCCATTGTGTTGAATTGATATCTTGCATTCACCAACAAATTATGGCATGGGCCATTTAAGCTGTAGGGTACATAGCTAAAAATTAGCACCAATTATCATACCCAAACTAGTGGGAAAAAACTAATGGTCGATAAGTTCTTGGAAAATGTTTGAGATGCTTTTATTTAAAAATGAGATACTAATGTGCATAACAACCACCCCTTAAGGAATGTTGGTGTCGTTCCTTTTATCGTGGCCCTTCCAAAATGACACCACATGAACCCATCTATGGCAAACAACTCTTGGTAGTGGCTTCATATTTACCAAGCACATCCATGGTTCACAACGTGGATTGCATGCTTCACAAAAAAGTCCATCCTCCACATGCTTAAGGAAAAATTGGTCATGTATCAAAACGGAATGAAGCAACAAGCTCACTAACATTGCTCAAAGCATTTTTTTAAACAAGGGAAATAGGTGTTTCTTCACCTTCAACCATACAAACAGACATCTCTGATAGAAAAAATGCATAAGAAGTTCCCACTAAAATTCTATGGATCCTCTCAGGTCATCTAGTGTGTTCAAGAAGTTACCTACAAATTGGCTCTTCCACCCCACTCTAAGATTATTATATCTATTCTTCCATCTATCTTGTTTGAAGAATATAGTTTGTTTGAATTGCAAAGTGTAAACTAACCTACCAAAACTTGCTAGAGAAAGTTTTTACTTGGCTTTAGCTAGAGGTGGTATTGGCCACAATAGAGTGTCGACTATTGTTATCACGTTCTATGACATGTGTAATCTTTTACAAATACGTCCCAATGAATGGTTCGTACCCATTGATGATGGGACCACAAGTAGTTGTGGATTTTCTATTAAAAATCTATTTATAGAGAAAAAATGTTATGTAATGTTTCATCAAGTTTTATTGTTATTGGAGCTTTTCTCATCGGTGGTTATCCCCTCGAACAAGCATGTGAAGGACACTCTCTCTTTGGGAAATCATTAATAAAAGTGTCGTATGTCATGGGTTTAATCTTGTTGTCCCTTGTATATGACTTTTTCATTCATATTTCTCTAAATAGCCTATTGATAAATTGATGTCAAGGGTCGAGGATCATAATAATCACACTAGTCTACATCAACGAGCTTAATATGGAGGCCATCCATATTTCCTACGATTTTCTGATGAGGTTAGCTCAACCATTTGTCACCAATGCTACTGGGCATTTGACCAGTTCCATGCTAGTGGGCTCTTGAATCGAATACCCTTGGATGAGGTACACTAGTCTACGCTAATGGGTTTATAAGGGAAGCATCATGTGGGTTTATGTGTGATGATTTCCTTGGAATGTTTGTGTGTGTTGTAGCCAAAATGACATTCATGTTGTCATTTATGTGGCATTTATGCCTTAGCTCAACTATCCAATATATTTTTTCTTAGAAGGATTGGTATTGTAAGCCTTGGAGGCATGAAAGCCTAGGAGATATGGGAATCGTAAGACCACTTTAGATCATGTTGTGACATGACATTATGATATCCATGGAGGAATTATAAGGTCATGCATCATTGTATTGGCATTCAGTATTATGAGAACTAAAGAAGGATTGTAGGGGCACATAAGTATAGTTTTCCCACATGCCAAGGCATAGATCCTCCCCTTGTGGATAAATACATTAGGAGTTGGATGTGAATATGATCATACTTCATGGATGGATTCCCCCATTATGTTGAAAGCTACAAGAAGTTTGTTGCAACCATGTTTATCACTAGGGACTTCAATCCTGGTGGCAAAAGACTTGTCTTGTTTGTTACTTTCACACCCATACCTTCACGTGGAGGAGGGTTGACCTTGTTGGAGATTGTAACTAGTTTTGATCTTCATAATTTGTACCATTAATTATTTTATGTAAAAAACAAAAGAAAAAGAAAAAGAAAAATTATTATTATTTTTCTAGACAAGCATGTTCTTCATGCTTCTAGGTTTTTGAGTCAAAAGAGTAAAAGTCCTATTTGGACCTATTGTAAATAAAAAGGAAAAGGAATTTTTAAAGTAATTTTGGGACATAAAACCCTCTAGGTGCCAAGTCGACCTTGCCCCAAATGGACATGTTGATTCACACCCCTCTAAAATAAATAAATAGAGGGAGGATGGAGCTCATTTGGACACACACACTTGATTGATTGTGGTCTGAAATATCACAGAGAGGACAAAGAAGAAGTGTAGGGCCAAAGTTTGAAAGAGAGGATATCTTCTTGAGCCAGAGTTTGTGGAAGATCTGCGTTGGTGCATCTCTTGTTGCTGGTCACTTGCTGATGAATATGCTAGAAAGAATGAAGGTTTGACTTGGCATTTAGAGGTGGAAGTTTCTATGATTATGGGTCTTAGATATCTCATTTGATCTGATTCTATAAGAAGAGAATTTTTTGGGTTTTCCCCTTGGAGGGGTTTTTTCGTGGCTTGGAGCCTATACCTTGTGGTCATTTTGTTTCTATGATCTTCATATTTATGTTATGGTAATTGTTTGATGAAAGAATCAAGAAAAAGATTAATTAAAGAAGCTAACATATTTCACAAGCAATTACTATGGAAAGGAAAATCTAAATTAAACTACAAGCCTCCATATTTTTCAACATGGTTTTAGAGCTTGAGGCTTGTATAAAGAGGCTTGAATATCACATCCTGGTTGGATTTTGGATAAAATTCCTTGAAGAATATATTTCTATGCGATTTTTTTGGGCATTAATAGCTCTATGGAAACCCTAATCAAAGGGTTTGATCTTAATTGAACTGATGATTTTCTATTTGCTCAAGATTTTATGGTATACTCATTTCAGTGAAGTCACCTATACCTTCTCACATGTAGCTCTATGGCTAGTATGACACATATGCTATATTGGTTATTTTTTTGCAAAATTCTGGCTCGCTCAATTCACAGAAGCATCACATCCATGGTAATTTTGTATGGTCCGTACTATAGATTACAATGGTTCATATTTCTATGAGTAAAGGTGTGCTTGTTTGACTCACTAAACCTGTGGCTTATAAATTTATACAATATGGCCCATATGTGGCTCACTCCACATTATGTAGTAGTATAGATGTACAAAAATTCGCACTTTGGCTTTCTCACAGGTTTTTTTTTTTTGTGGCTCATATATGGCATATGGATCAAATCACACTTTCTGATAGATCATAGTAACTCTATGGCTCACAATATCTCAGTCTTTGTGGCACGTACAAGCATTGTGGATCTAACATGGCATTGTGATTCAATCATGGCTCATTGGCATCATGATTCTATGATTAAAATTCTAGCATATTTGTGGCTCGACTAAATCTACAATGTGTAATCGCACTCATCGTTGAGGGTTGACCATTATTTGTGATGTATTTTGGCATCATTCATGGCTCACATCCACGGTCGTAAGAATTTGTTGACAGTGACTCAGAATTGAATAATTTTCATCCAGTGTATAGTAAACACCATGACGAATATGTGACATGACTAAAAGGAAAACACCCAGATCCTCATCCAGGTGTTAAATATGTGACAGAGAAGGACATTGGGAAAGCAATTGTCCACAAAACACACAGAAAGCCAAAAATTGCAGCTTTCTTTTAATCCCATGATCCAACAATGTGGGACATACTCATCTGTGAACAAGAGGAAGACCAAATCTCTTTCTCAGATGATTCAGAAGAAAATATCTCTGATGAAGATTCCGAAAGCTTACAGGATTACACATTTTGTATGTTTTCTCATACCCCAGTCAAGCTAGCAGAACTGAAAAAATAGTTTTCAGAAACAGAGCCTTACCAGATGTCTCTTAGACACTATTTACAGCTTGAGATAACAGAGATAGAACAAAGTATGGCCCTACTAAATTGGAGAACAACACAAAATCCATCATTTTCACAAGAAAATATGACTGAGTTAGAAATAGCAGAAACCATTAGATATTCAGTCTCTGGAAATTGGCATCCAGAAGAACTACATGCTCAACATCCAAAAAAGCATAGAGTTAGACAACAAGTAAAAAGAGAAACAATCTCTTCACTACAGCTAAAATCACAAATAAGCAGGAACAACTCAAAGTTCTTGTTTCAGAAATCTCTGAGCTTAGAAAATCTCAAAGGACATTAATGGAAGAAGTCAACAACTCTTCAGATGAAGAAATCCATAGACTCCTAGGAGACTCTTTAAAAGAAACTAATGAATCCCCTAATCCTTACCATATTCCTATGAAAAGCTTAGCCCTTACAGGTCAGCCAATATTGTTTATATCTCTTGCATTTTGTCCTGCAGATTTTAAACCTTACTCTTTAGATTGTCTGTTAGAATTTGGTGCTCAGTTAAAATTTAACCAAACATCTTGCAATACCTCCATTCTATTGGGAGAAATATTTAGAGAGAGGAAGCTCCATGAATGGCAATATGTTCAGTCTCAAACACCAAGTTAAATATTTTCCTGTACAGATTAAAAGCCATATCACCAATTGTACATTCTGTGAGTTAGATAGCATTCCTGCTAATGTTATTTTAGGTTCAGAATTCTTTACCAGATGGTCCCCAGTCACAATTGACTACCCAGCCAAGACCATTATACTCACTATAGAAAATAAACCTATACATCTCAAACTTCTTGATTCGGCAAGAAAAGAAGTTCCAAAAGCAAAAGAAGAGCCTCAAGAAACGTTGAAACAACAACAGAAAAAATAAATAATTGTTTCTTTTAATCTTGCACATATAGATGATTATTTGCATGAAATCTCTAAAAATTTGATTGATCATTGTTCTTCAAATATTCCTAATTCATTTTGGCATCGATAAGAATATGTGGTTGATTTACCACATGCAGATAACATCAAAATAAAACCACAAAAATATTCAACAGCTTTAATGAGTCCATCAGAATTGGATTATTGTAGAGAAGAGATTAAAGATCTCTTACAAAATGGTCAGATCGAACCAGGAAGATCTCCATGGGCTTGCAGAGCCTTGTATGTCAACAAACATTTAGAGATCAAGCGAGGCAGACCAAGAATGGTTATAAACTATAAACCATTGAATTCAATGCTGAAGACGATAGCATATCCTCTTCCAAACCAAACAACACTTCTCCAAAATATCAAAGGTTGTACGATCTTCTGTTGAGATTGCAACAAGATGAAGGAGCTTAGTGAAAAGAGTCGCCTTCACTAAGTGGGCCCGCAGGCTATTTTTGGCGCAAGTCTATTTTTAGACTATGTCTATTTTTAGACATATGGATCATGTCTATGGATTGCAGGTTGCTGTTTATGGATGATTGATCAAGTTGGGAAAAATAGATGGACTTCTATTTTTGATGAAAGTGTGAGTGATCACAGTGTGAGTGATCAAGTCTATTTTTAGACTGGCTGTCAAAAATAGAAAAGTCAAATATATTATCTCACAATAATATTTGGACTATAAACTTAATCTTATTCTCTTGGAGCACTT
>APFE031726805.1:14241-40231 GCA_000404065.3 Pinus taeda | reverse complement strand
GACCGCAACTACATAATGCTGCAGTCTGATAGGAATATCATCAATGGACGTCTCTGGTATGTCTGCCGTGAGACGCTCAAAATCCTGCTCCAACTTAGCTAGCGTCTTTACAGCTGCATCCTGAGGGGCCGGTAGCGGTGCAACTGGATGTCTTCGCTCGAAAGCCCGGAGATTGGCTGGACGCTGTGTACCCACGTCTGCATTTAAAAAAATTTACTGTTAGTTTTGAAAATGATGTCTAAAATACAAAAACATAGATAAATTAATAACTGTGAAAAGTGAATATACCTCTGTCGTCCCATTGTTCTCCCTGTGGAAGAACCATGTCCGGGTCACCTCAAAAATCTATCCTGGAATAAGGAAAATCTTGAATAGAGAAGACTTGGTTTTTCAACCAGTCAAAATAAGCCTCGGGGAAGCGAACGACCTTCTCCCCCTCGTCTGGATGTCGGGCCATGACCGCAACCCATCTCGTCATCTTAGGTTCTCGAGGAGCCCCAACCCCAACTGTGAGCTGTTGTGGGATCAACATAGGAACTCTCTCTAAGGCGAAGCTTATGACCAAAGCCCCATATCCAAAGGTCTTTGATCATCTGTCCTTCGCCCTAGTCAACTGGCCCTTCAGGTTGGCCAGTACAGCATCACACCAGTTGAAAATGGTGCCCTGGTAGCAGTCTATTGCCATCCGCATCTGGGATCCGATGACCATGTGTAAAGTGGTTGTGTCGTAGAGTCTGGCAACAGTGAACGCTATCACCATAAGTTCAGGACAGGATATGAATTTGATCTCAATCCCCTTATCCTGGTTTTGGTTGTTACACCACTCTAGCCGGAGGCTAGCAAGGGATTGGCCACCCAGCCTAGTCCCCGAATAGAGAAAGGGTGTCGCCTCTGTTAGGCAACCAGTGAGAAAGTAATGTCGGGCCTCTATCTCGAGCTGATGGTCTCCAATGTAGAAACATTGATCCTGAATGTTCCACCTCTCGACCAGCCACTCCAGAAATGGCACCTGGGCCCTCATGCGGGGTATGACCCAGTATTTGTACAAGCCACATGCTCGTAATGCATCGATGGTAGGTTGATGATTCAACGTGGCCACATCAACATCTTCATGCTCTCTTTCACGCCAATCCAACATGGTGGGTATCCTACACACCATAAAAAGAGTCTTAGCAAACTTAAAATCAAATTTTAATGGTTAAATTTGGAGATTTGAGTTTGGGGATGTGCTTTACACGGGGTACGCACCCCATCTTCAGGAACAGAGCGTGGGTACGCAACTAGCCTGAAGGTAGGTTGCGTACCCCGACCCTTTTTCCTTTAAAGAAAAAGGTCGGGGTACGCAGGTTACCCATGGGCCACCTATGCGTACCCCGAGGAGCGCATCCCAAAACCCCTATGCCTCCAAAAATTAAACTAAGACTTAAAATTAAATTCTAAATGGATGAAATTGAACAGGAGGATGTTGTGGATTACCTGGAGGTGACGGCGTTCGATTCCGACGGTCTGATTTTTCGCAATCTCCACGGGAAGTTTCTTGCCAAAAGCCCTTTTTTCTACCTCAACAGTAAAATGGTAAAAATGACATGGCAAAAGGTCTTTTTATAGGTTTTTGGGATAAATAAATATTAAATTTGTTTATTTTTCACCATGGAAGGTCATTTTCAATGTATTTTTGCCCATTTCAAACAGGTATGAGTAATGCGTCGCTTTTTGTGCAGGACAAAGGGATTTTCAGGGAAACTTGTCATTTTTCACAAATCAAACATCAAAGTCATCTTTTAAGCCCTTTTCTGCCCCTAAAAACTGAAAAGATCACCGAGCGTTTCTTTTACACTCGTTAAAACGGAATTAAAAGATGGTCCCCTTACAGCCCTTTTCTGACCGAAAAAACAGGAAAAGATTGCCAGATTTTTGTCGTTTCAAATTCGATATTGGAAATGAAACGACGTGTCCTTGATCGTTTTTTACTTTTCAGGTCAAATACACTAACTATGAAAATATCCTTGGTCGCAAGATCAAGCGGTTCTCCTAGGTATTATTTTATACTTTTTCGGGCTTAGGAGACACAAATTTACGAAAAAGTTCAATCTGGAGTCTTCTAAGTTTTTCAGACTCTCTAAATATGAAAAACGCCGAGTTTCTCCTATACTGGACTCGTTAAAATTTCACAGTAAAGGACCTGTTCTATTACAAACAGGAACGGACCACTCCTTCTTAGGGTTCGCATCAAAAACTAAGTTGGACTCATCCGAAGGATGAGCTTACAAACAAGCATATGTTATCCTCCTCAAGCTTGTAAAAAATAAAGAGGTACTTGCCAAAAATGGTGGGGGAAAAATGAGAAGAATGAGCCTATTTGATATCCCTTTGTCTCAGAGAAAAACCTTACTACCACTCTTGAACACGACACTTATTCATTCACCTAGGTTGGGAAATCCCTTGTCTCACAGTTGACCAAAATCATTTGACATCTTTAGCCGGGTTATGGGAGTTGACTTTGAGTCATTCATCGCCAAACCATCTGTTCTGTCATTATGTGTTCAAGAGGTCTGAAACAAAACCTTCAACCGCAAAATACCTATCACTCATTGTGTCATCATTGAGTCAGTCCTTGCAGCAACATTTCTTCAACTTGAACTATGATTTCGTGTTGTGGGCTTGCCTGCGACGAGTCGCTTTCTATCGACATCGGCACATTATCTAGAGATTTGAATTAGAAATCATCAGTACCTTGGAGTCTGCATGCATCAATGGCAGGTTTCTCGCCTTCGACGTCAGTTTTCATCATTGACTTGCAATCGAAGGATTCCATGAAATGTTCGACATCGACTCATTCATTCAGATCTCATGGATTGTGCTGGGTACTTTGAGAACCATTTTGATAACTGGGGTATCTCTCATGTGTTAACAGTTTTCATCATGACTGGTAATCAAGGTTTCTACCATGTTCGACATCGACTCATTTATTCACATGGTTAGAATCGTACCAATTCGGGAAGTAGAAATGAAGACCCTGGATCTAGTTTCCACCATCCAGGCTGCGAGGAGTTTTGTATTCATTATGTTTTAGACCAATCATAAACAGATGGTTGCACCCATGCTGCGTCTACACGAGTCTATGATTATGATGTATTATGAAATCATTCCTGTATCTGAGTAGTTAGTCCAATAGTTAAAGTTTTTTGATCTGAGTATGGGAATGCCTACCTCAGCGATGATATGATCTTATACATGTATTTTGTGTTGAAAATTGTAGGTTCTGAACGGGCTCTCCACAAGATGATCCTCGAAATGATAAAGTACTTCACCATTCCTATATGATATAAAACCCTTATCCATTACAGGCTTCGTACTTTAGGGGGCAATCTGTTACACTGAAATTTGTCACCATGACTATCTGCAGTTAATATGGCTCCATCAATAGTCATATTATCCTCCTTGTCAAGCCTAATACCTCTGCTCTTCATGTCAGACTTCAAAAAGAGAGAAAGTCACTAAAAAACATGTTTATCTCTGGGTACGAAGATTCTCTCTACCTTGCCTGCGTGTACGCATCCCAAACTCATTGTACCTGTATACTTGTACGCTCTGTAAGCCAAAGGATGGGTGCGTACCCCTGTAAAGGTCAAAAGGCGCGAGTTTAATCTTAAAAAAGTTACTTGTGGTCACTTCTAGAGCGTTCTAGAAGAGTGTTCGACATGTATTGAGCGCCTCCAGATGGTTCATGCATCCCTATGATAGAGGAACTTATCCCATCAAGAGAGGAGCTACCCCATCCAAAAAAGGGAGTATCCCATTGATGTTGGAACTGAATAACTTCCTCTAGAACACTATAAATACAAGCCTTGGGCTAGAGGAGGGGAGGTTGAAAGCTGAACATTCCAAAGGGTAGATGCTGCTTTAGAATTAGGACTTCCATGTAAACTTGTGAGGAGAGATTACCATCCTTTCTTTGTTGCCATATTGGAAGTGGGTGAGCTTGTCAAAGTAGAGGAAATCTCTTGCTGGACCTTGGGAGGAGCTTGCACAACACCAAGGCTCAGGTTGTAATGGTTCCTTTTTTGTTTCGTTAATACAAATAAGTCATTTCTTCTCAATGATTTGTTGTTAATGAATTATTTCATGTACTCCTTGGTCTATATGTTGAATATGCTTTGTTTTATGAAATATTCGGGTGTTACGTAATCGTTTGACTGTTAGTGTATGCAGGTCTTAAAGTGAAGGAGGAGCTCATCTGGATCAGCAAGGCTGGACTGCTATAACAAGCGTTGGATTTGAGGTAGGATCGAGCAACACTTGGTTTCTCATGGGATAATGTATGTTTAGAGAAGGATTACTCTTGTTTGTTTTGTTTGTCACTAGAGAGTCTTAGACTCCTAGGGAGGTTAAGTTTGTCCACAAAAATAACTCTTTCCGCATGACAAATAAGGTATGGTTGTTTTCTTGTATTGATGTATTTCCAGTAGATGATTTTTCCAAATTTATGATAGATTTGGTGGGCATGTTGTGCATGTTAGGAGGGAAACAAGTAGGTGTTAAAAATTTCCCTAAGTGTAGACCTTGAAGGAATATAGATTTGCTAGGAGAGGTAGGAAGTGAAGCTTCAAGTATTGATCTTTTTAGGAAGAAAGAAGGTAGCCAAGTGGAGTAGTTGACAAGCCCAAGTTTGCTGAAGAGAAGGAAATATTGTAATGATAGAGGGAAGTATTCCATGCCCTAAGTTTGTCTTCATTGGAGTAGCACAAGAAGGAAACAATGGGAATATGTCCTAAAGAACTGAGACACAACAGTGGGAAACTAAGGAGTTGCTCACAAATAGAGCTTTGAAAAACTCCAAAGAAGACCTTATGTGTTGATTCATTAATGGACTACTGATCAATTAGAGGGAGTATTGGAGAGTTGTGTTTAGTGACCTAAAGGAGCAGGATCCACTGATATCAACAAAGATACACATTGGGAGAAGAAGCACTAGTAGACATGTTCAAGGTATGATCATGTAGAATTGTGATGGCAGACTACATCAGTTAGTTAGTTAGTTGTATCTTGTTAATTGTATATTTTTTTCATAGTTGTTGACACCAAACCCTAGTTTGTATTTTTGTATCAATGATTGTGTGAGGGCCACGAAACTTGGTACAATTTGTTAATATAACTAAGTTGGGTTGTTCATGTTCATTTGGGGTAGCATCAGATATGCTCTAACCACGAAATTTGGTTGAGAGGTTGGGACACATGAGATCTCGAATACTTAGAAAGGGTTTGGGTAGGTTCTAAACAGTTTAGGAGATATTAAAATAATTAATATTTTTAATGGAGTCCCTAAGTCTAAACTTAGGGAAAATAAAATATTAATAGGAATTAATATGGAATTGTGTTAGAATGGTCCAAAAGACATGGATTAATCTAGATCTAATCTTAGTCATTTATTAGGGACTTAATCTCAGCTATTGATATGTCAACAGGAGAAGTATAGGAGGAGGCTTGAGGGTCACTTGGACAATAGACAAGAGTGATCAGTCATTCTATTTTCTAGAGTGAGGTTTTCTAAGAGATAGAGTTAGTGATCAGGAGATGCAGTTGAGGGGAATTTGAGTACAGAGAGATAGAGAGGCAGAGATAGTGTTGGGAGAGCAGTGTAGTAGCCGGGGAGAGTGATGCAGAGCTAGCCAGGGTTCAATTAGGGCCACGGAGAGGCAGCCGAGAGTTGTGCAGAGCCTCAGAGAGGCTAGCGTCGCTGATGCAGAGGGCCAAAGGGTTGACGTAGGGCCTCCTAAGGTTGACATAGACCGATTCGGGGTGATGTAGGGATAAAGCTAGGTAGAGTGGGGCTGACGCAATCGAAAGAGAGGCTAACACTGGGGTTTCTAGGGTAGATTTGTGCTGAGTAGCTGCCATAAGGTTTATCTGGGGTTCCACGCAGGAGATTTGTTAAAAAATGAGAGGTATTACTACAAGGAAATTCTCTATTGGGTAGGCCAGTTTGGGCACCCAGATTGTACTCTGATATTTCTTAATAAGAAAACCCTTGAATAGCTACACCAATTTTCCCACATTAGGTTTTTTTGGGCACATTAGTCCAAAAATAATGGTGTCGTATAGTGTGAATGTTTTTGTTTCCTTTAGTTGTTGATTTGTAATATGTTGAGCATGCAATAGTGTTTATTTTCAGTATTCACATTGTAAATAATTTGTTTTAAAGTAAAATAACAAGTAAGTAGGAATATATTAGATAAAGTGCATGGAGGATTTCTAACGAAGTAAACTTGAAACTTCAACATGGTATCAGAGCATGATTTCAGATCATAGGAGGACTAAGGACATCATCCAAGCGGAGCGATAGTGGTAGAAAAAAGTTGTCCTGAGGTGATAGAAGTTGTTTCTAACAGAGCAACAAGAAGGGAAGGGTGACACAATGGCTGCATCATCAAAATTGAGCAGGGAAGAGGTAGCGCAGATGCTAAGGAAGGCAAATGGAGCCTCACGCAGAGCCACATAGTAGCTAGGAGGGGTGACACAATTGGCTAAGGAGGTTGGGTTGCTGGTGCCGGGATTGCGCAGAGCCCGGGAGGTCTCACCTTCTAGTTGTTGGGGATTAGAAGGCTGTGGGAAAATTTTAGAGTGGAGCTAGTGAGGTACTGTAGTTAAAATAGTACTTGATAGAGCAAGGACAAGAGGAGTTTCTACCGAGGGTTTCTAGCAGAGGAACCTGGACCAGTAGTGTGGTTTTGCACAAGACAATCAGAGTTGGGAACATCTTGAAAGCAGCAGGAGGATTTACAAGAAGGAAATCAAGACTTAGAGGGAGTCAAGAAGAGAACTTCCATATGGGAAGTAGAGACTTAGAGGAGTCAAATAGAGAACTTCCAAGAGCGAAGTAGAGGAGCATCATGGCACTACATGGAGTAAGAGACCAGGATAGACTAGACGAAGCATCAAAATTCACAGTTTGGAAGGCCAGAAGCTTATCCGTACTTGACAGTAATCATGTCAAGAACTTTGCCTTCAAGGTAATATCTATCCTAGTCGACTCCAATGATAACGAAAAAGTATGAGGAGGCAATGGTGAGGGCCAAGAGCATCATCCTTGACGGGGTCAAGGATCATGTAGTACCACACATAGCCAAGAAGGAAATGACATTTGAGATGTGGGAGGCTCTCAATAAATTGTACCAACATACTTATATGCAGAGAAAAATGCTACTTGAGAATGAGTTGAGGTCGTATCAGATGACGAAGGGAGAATTGATTGACACCTTCCTCGGAGAACTGAATGAGATCCAAGATCAGTTGATTTCTATAGAAGCAACACTGGATCAAAAGTTGATGGTGAGGACAACCCTAAATTCTATCTCAGGAGATTGGGAGGTATTTGTCTAAAGTGGATAGATTCTCCCACCTTGGGATGAGATGTGGGCAAAACTTTTGTCGGAAAAGATCAGATGGTAGTTGAAGATGGGTAGCAACAACAAGGGGATCAAAGTCGAGCATGAGGAAGAAGATGTTGCTTTAGCATCTGAGGGAAAGAAAGAAAAGCAGAAGAAGAAAGATCTTTCCAAGATCAAGTGCTTCGACTATGGGGAGCTGGGTCATTATACAACCCAGTGTCTAAGGAAGAAGAGTAAGGGAGAGTGTTCCGAGACTAAGGTAGCACCAACAAGGGTAGAGAAGGAAGTTTTGACAGATGATGACTATGCCATGAGTGCACACACACCACTTGAGTGGAAGTGTGGAAACATCAAGCTATATTCAAGCAGACTACGAGTGATAAGGGGCAGGATCCTCAAGGTACATAGCCTCTTGGATTAGACCTTGCTTCAGGAGCCCCGAAGAGGAGTCTTAGGACTGGCTGAGTTGGGTAGAGACAAATGCAGATGGAGTGGCAGAGAGAGCTATAATGTAGGATTCCCAAGAAATCATAAGGCTAGTAGGCTACAACAATGAAAGAGTCACGGGAGTATTGCACTAGTGCAGGATGGCACAGAGAGGTGTGCAATGGTGCGAGATGTAGGGAGTTGTTGCAGTAGCGTAGAGATCAGAGAGGGAGCACTTGTTAGTGGTAGAGTGAGATTCACCATCAGTGTGTGTCTCTAGCCCAATAGGGAGGTCAGATTGGAAGATAAATTACTTACTTCTCAGTAAGTAAGTTGCAATGCAGTAGTGGGAAACACGATGCAACATGATGAGAGGAGGTGCAGTGCGGATGCAGTGCTGGGAGAAAGGACTAGTAGCAACATGGATATAAAGGGAGTTGTTGTATAGATGCAACAATGGTAGTGTAAGAACCATGGGTAGTAGTACAAGATGCAATATTGTAGAGGATGTTGGGCAAGAAGGTCTAGCATCAGCACAGGTACCGATGCCAGATGATCAGAGTAATACTCAGTGAGGAGTATTACTAGAGAATAGTCCTTGCTAAGAGGGATTGTTGATTTGGGGTAGCATCAAATGTGTTCTAACCACAAAATATTATGGAGAGGTTGGGGCACGTGATATCTCCAATACCCATAAAGGGTTTGGGCAGATTCGAAACAATTTAGGAGATATTAAAATAATTAATATTTTTAATGGAGTCTCTAAGACTAAACATAGGGAAAATAAAATATTAATGGGAAGTAATATGAAACTGTGTTAGAATGGTCCAAAAGACATGGATTAATCTAGATCTAATCTTAGCCATTGATTAGGGACTTAATCTCGACCGTTGATATGTCAACAGGAAAAGTATAAAAGGAGGCTTGAGGGTGACTTGGAGAGTACGCTAGAGTGATCAATCATTCTATTCTCTAGAGCGGGGTTTGCTAAGAGAGATAGAATTAGTGATCGAGAGATACTGTTGAGGGGAGTTTGAGATAAGAGAGATAGAGAAGTAGAGATAGTGCCAGGACAGTAGTGCAGTAACTGGGGAGAGCGATGTAGAGTCAGGCAGGGCTCACAAAGAGCCAAGCAAAGGCAGTCGAGAGCTGCGTAACGACTCAGAGAGGCTAGAATTACTGATGTAGAGGGATAGAGGGCTGACACAAGGCCTCCTAAGGCTGACGCAAACCCATCCAAGGTGACGCAAGCCCAACATTGGGTAGAGAGCGGTTGACGTAGTCTAGAGAGAGGCTAACATTGGGGTTTCTTGGGAAGGTTTGTGCTGAGTAGATGCTAGAAGGTTTATCCGGGGTTTCAGCCAAGAGATTTGTCAGAAAATGAGAGGTATTACTACTAAGGAAATTCTCTTTTCGGTAGGCTAGTTTCAGCACCGACATTTCACTCTGATATTTCTTATAACAAAATCCTCAGATAGTTGCACCAGTTTTCCCGGATTGGGTTTTTCCAGGGACATTAGTCCAAAAATAATGGTGCCATATGGTGTGATTGTTTCTATTTCCTTTAGTTATTGATCTGTAATATGTTGATCATGCACTAGTGTTTATTTTTAGTATTTATGTTATAAATAGATTTTTAAGTAAAATAACAAGTAGGTAGGAATAAATCATATAAAGTTCATGGAGGGTTTCTAACTAAGTAAACTTAGAAAAGACATGGATCAAGCCATATATAATCTTAGTTTTTGATTATGGTCTTAATCTCAGTCGTTGATATGTCGATAAAAAAGGTATAAGAGGAGGCTTGAGGGTCACTTGGAGAATACACTAGAGTGATCAATCATTCTATTCTCTAGAGCAGGGTTTGCTAAGAGAGATAGAATTAGTGATCATGAGCTGTAACTAAGGGGAATTTGAGTACAGAGAGATAGAGAGGTAGACATAGTGTCAAGAGAGCAGAGCACTAGCTAAGGAGAGTCATGCAGAGTGAGCCAGGGATCACATAGGGCCATGCAGAGGTAGCCGGGTGCTGCGCAGAGCCTCAGAGAGGTCAGCGTTGCTGACATAGAGGGCCATTGGGTTGACATAGGGCCTCCTAAGGCTAATGCAAACCCTTCCAGGGTGACACAGGGCCAACGCTGTGTAGAGAGGGGTTGATGTAGTCCAAAGAGAGGATGACACTGCGGTTTCTGGGGCAGATTTGTGTTGAGCAACTACCGGAAGGTTTATCTGAGGTTTCAGGTAGGAGATTTTTCAAAAACTGAGACGTATTACTGCCAAGGAAATTCTCTAGTAGGTAGGCTAGTTTCGGCACCTAGATTATACTCTGATGTTGCTTAATAAGAAAACCCTCAAATAGCTACATCGATTTTCCCACATTGTGTTTTTTTTAGGACATTAGTCTGAAAATGATGGTGTCATATGGTGTGGTTGTTTTTTATTCCTTTAGTTGATTATCTGTAATATGTTGAGCATGCACTAGTGTTATTTTCAGTAGTTACATTGTAAATAACTTGTTAAGTAAAATAACAAGTAGGTAGGAATAAATCAAATAAAGTGCATGGAGGGTTTCTAACTAAGTAAACTTAGAAACTTCAACAGTTGAAAAATTGTATATTTGTGCACTAGTTGATTTACTGTTGTATTTATTACACTATACAAACTAGTTTTTTGTGACATTTAAGTTGGTTGAATCATAGATTCTAATACCCTAACCTAAATTCTCTACTATCATGGGAAATCAACATGGAATCAAAGTTAGTTTGAAGGGCTAGTAAATCACAATGTACAAAAACAAGTAGAACTCAAGAGGGAGTTAGTCACATTGTTGTTGAAAGACTAATAACAATGTGAAAGATGTAATTTGGTCTTCAGTATGGGGATAGGTTGGAAGGGTTGTCCAGCTATATTCCATGGAAGGAAATGATTAAATTGGTTCTAATGGTGAATGGGATTTTGGACTTTGCCAAAAAGGAGATCAAGAAGTTGATTGACCGTAAGCAACTGGAAGTGTATGAAGAGATGGATATGAGGGCCAAGTTGATCATCCTATATGGTGTCAAGGATCCTTTTATACCTCATTTATCTAGGAATACCATTTTTCATGTGATGTGGAAATCTCTTTAGGCATTTTTCCAGAATAAGAATGAGAACCAAGATTTAGAATTGCAGGATAATTTGAATTCCACCAAGATAAAAGGATGAATGAGTGACATTGTACCTGACAAGATTGTCTCATGTTCAAGATAATATTGCTACCATCAAAGTGACTATTACAGATTCTGATGGTGAGGGTTTCTTTGAAGGGGTTTACTCTAGAATGGAAGTCTTTCATCAAAGGGATCACTCACAGACAGAAGCTGCGAAATTGGAATAGGATGTGTGATGACTTCATTCAAGAATAATTGCGAGAGGAGGATATTAATCAGAAGACTAAGGTTTCAGATGATGATGTGGCACTTACAGCAAGGATGGAGGGAAAGTAAAAAAAGGAGTTCATTAATTTGACAGGATTCAATAGTGGAAAGTATGGTCATTGTTTGACGAAGTTGCTGAAGAAGAAGTAGGGAGGTGATGAGAAGAAGAAGAGGGAGCATGCTCTAGGTGTTGCCACTTCTACTGAGATAAATGACCTCTATAAGAGATTGGAGACTGAATATTTTTCTTTAATCTCTCATTTCTCTAAGGGTGACATTGATGAGGTTGCATGGTACATGAGAAATGGTGCATTGAAGAATATGACAGGCTCATAAGATGTGCTCAAGACTCTAGGTCAATGGGACTCAAATTAGTTGCAGATGGTGGTGGGTGACAAGATTCAAAAGGATATTAAAGGATCAGGGGTCGTTCCATTCAATATGGAGTCAGGTTAGTTGATGTGAGTTCATAATGTATTATATGCACCAAACATGAGATAGAATGTGTCATCTATCTCAGTGACTGAGCAAAAGGGGTATGATGTAATTTTCAACGAAGGGAAAGTGAAGCTCAAGTCTAAAGGATCTATCTTTGCTGGAGTTCTCATTATATTTAAGGACCATTCTCTATGTAGGCTTATGGGCAAGGCTATAGATCAACAGAAGAAAACAAAGGAGAAGATCTAGGTTCTAGAGGATCAGAGGGAGCCGAGTACTAGATGGAGCTTGGATGTTTAGAGTGAGAATGTGGAGCTTAAGAAGAATGCGTGGTCTGTGGGGAGAAAGGGTGCTTCTACAACTAGAAATAAGGAATCATGGAATTTCCTAAAACCATTTCAAGAGAAGACAAAGCATGAGGCTTCAGGTAGCAGTGACACTTCCTAGAAGGGCATTGTACGAGTTACTTCCTAGTCTTGTTAGTTCGTCCCTCACTAAGAGGGAGTGTTCATATTGGTAGCTTGGGAGGTACTCCAAACCCTAGCTACATGGTTGTAGAATAATTCAACCACATGGGCTTTGTGGTCAAAAGTATCCAAGTTGTGAGCTTTGCACCCAATGTTGTGGGTGTGAATCCATGAGGAGTTTTGGAGACTTGAGACTTGGATATGAAAGAATACCCTTACAAGAAGAAGGGATTGCTTTAAGCACCACAGGAAGAGCCGTAGAAGTTGAGATATTAATATCTTATATCTTTTTGTGGGCTAATTTTCATGTCATCAAGTTGACCTCACTTACAGAGTCCCTTTGAAGGGTCAGTCATTAGCTCAAGGAAGCATATAAATAGAAGATGAATGGAGGATCATTTCAACATCTAATAAGAAAGAATTAAAGTAAAATATACCTCTGAGGAAACTAAGACCTAAGGAGGCTAGGGAAGGGAATAGAAAGAGTATATTTTGGTTTAAATCTCTCATGATTGTAGGTCAAAGATATGTCGAGCTACCAATGAGGAAGGAAGCGAAGGTGAGGTAGTTTTGTGCCTAGCTTAAGGGTGGTTCTTCACATGGAAGAGGTCTAAAACTTTACATCATGCCCTAGTGATAGGTCGTCATTGTATAGATGACTTTCAAAGAGTTCGAAACACTAAATAGGAGGGTTGGAACTAACATAAGGGACAATAAGTAAGTGAGGTATTTTTGGGATGATAAGCCGCAGGATTTGTAAGTATACACATAGAAGTTTGTGGGGATCTAAATGTAGTTATAGTAAACCTTGATTAGATGTCAAAAGTATCTGAATAGGGAATAGAGGATGAGGACAAGAGGAGCAACAAAAGTTGTTGAAACAAGGTATGGCTGTTCTCTTGAATTGGTGCATTTTCTAGTGGATGATTTTTTCGAGAATAGGACAGATTTGGTGGGAATATTGTTGTTGTTAGGAGGGTAGCAAGTAGGTGTTCATAAATTCCCTAAGTATAGAACTTCAAGGACTATAAGTCTTCTAGAATATGCAGCAAGTGAAGCTTTAGGGGCTGATCTTTGAAGGATGAAAGAAAGTGCCGAAGTGGAGCAGTTTGAAAAGGACAAGGTTGTTGAAGAGAAGTAAACATTGGAGTGATAGAGGGAAACCCTCCATGCCATAATTTTTTATTCATTGGAGCAGAACATGAAGGAAATAGTGGGAAGAAATCCTAAAGAGATGAGGAGCAGTAGTTGGAAGCTAAGGAGTTTTTCACAAAAAAAGTTGTGAATAAATCATAAGAAGACGATATGTGTCGATTCATTGATTAACTAATGATCAAATAGAGGGAACATTCAAGGTTCTTGTTTAGTGACCTAAAGGAGCATAATTAGTTGATAGAGGCATGGTTGTAGATTGGGAGCAGAAGTTGTACTAAACATGCTTAGGGTATGACCAAGTGGAGTTGTGATGGTGCACTACATCATCTAGTTGGTTAGTTGTATATTATTTAGGGTAGATTGGCTATCATTGCTTTTAAGAAAATGCCCTAGTTTGTATTATTGTATCAGTGATTATATGAGAGCCATGATCCTTAGTACGCAATCCCTAAACAAGTGTATTAGATCTTGTTAACATAACGAAGTTGGAATTTGAAAAATTGCAAAAAGTTGTATATTTTTGTACTAATTTATTTATGTTGTATTTATTTGATTGTGAAAAGTATTTTGTTGTGGAATTTGAGTTGATTGTGTTAGATATTCTAAGATCCTAAGCTACATTCTCTAATGCCATGGAACATAAATAAAAGCCTATTGCGCAAAGGGCAAGTTGTGGGATGGCTAGGGCATAAACTGGGAAATGAGGTTGGGATGCAGGAATAGAAAGAAAAAGAGAATGAAGTAGATGTTGATAACTTCAAGTGCGATTGTTAGAAGGTATGCAATAGAATCCAAGAGAGACAATTTGTAGAAGGACAATCATGATAGATGCACACTAGAAAAAGATTCCAACGTAGAATAAATACAGGAGACATATCTACCTCAGTACTTGTAGTTGATTGAAATATAGTAGAAGAGATAGAGAGAGGTGATAGGAGAAGGAAAGGTAACATAGCCTAGAGAACCCCTCAGAGAGTGAACATTGGCATACAAAACACAGAAAGAAATGATGGAGGACCTTTATATCATAGCATGAGAATAGAAGAAGATATGCTTCCTGAAAACCCTACTTAGAATATGCCTTGTGTTGAACCTAAAAATATGAGCGCACCAGTTGATCAAGAGATAATATCTGGAGACAATATTTTACATAATTTAGTCATTATAGAGTGTGAATACAATCAAATTAGTAGTAGGAATGAGTCTATTCACTTTAAAGGAAGAGGGCAACAAAGGCGTACGTCTATGCACATTGCGTAAAGTGTGCGATAATAGATAATGATTATACCTAGTAGATAATTATTAGGGACAAGTAGATAGAAGAAAACGGATGATACTTCCAAGATGCATGTGTTTCATTGTTCTAGGACTGAAGATATTGAACAACATCTGTTTTCATGTGAGGCACTATAGATTGCGAATAACATCAAGGATGATGTCACCAAGATTATATAGCTAGAAACTATCATATGTAAAGCATTAACTTGGTATGTGAATTAGAAGAACAATGCTCCAAATAGATAACTAAGAACCTTGATAGAAATCAAGAAAGTGATGTTGAAATAATTTCGTAGGCCTAAGTCTGCATCTCAATGTGTCGCAAAGTTGAAGGAGACCATGTAGGGAAAAATGAACCTATCTAGGATTATGATCATGGATCCAAAGTGTGGTTAGATTGGTTGGATTTGAAAAAAAGGAGGAGGAGCATAACGAGTGTCTTATTTCCAGATTGTTGCTACAAATTCTAGTTCCTTCGACTCAACATAACCTTAAAAACTAGTTAAAGGCTTTGGAGATTACATTTAAATTAGACACATCTCTAACAAAAAGTGGAGAGAGTTATAACAAAGGCCAAATTTAATCCCTTATGGCTATGCTCACAATCCAATTATAGGATTTAGAAAAAGGGAAATAACAATGCTCAAAGGTTTTTTGTACAATTTACAGAAAGTAGGTGAACCATAGAAATGAATGCCGAGTGATGGGAACCTATTATGTGTTCATTTTGTGTCTAATTTTGGGGTTAAAGGAGTCAAGTACAATGGGTTGGATTATCCAAAAACCTATGTAGAAAGGATGGTCCCATAGTTTTGTGCATACTCAAAATATCATTCATGGGAATTAGTATATGGAGTTGGAGGTGCGTAGAGGCACTGTAAATTAGCATAAGATGAACTAAAGCTTTAAGTATAAATTCACTCTTCTAGCTAAGGATGATGTATTGGGTAGAGATTTGAAGTATATAAAGAAGAAGATATTTTCACTTGAAGATTAGACTCACCATTGAAAATTACTTTTATGTTTAATGCATAGATACTCCTTGAATGCCAAAAATTTTAGGGAAAGCTATAATACTACAAAGGGAGCAGATGATGGTGAAGACTCAAGGATTCTAGAAATTCAAAAGACAAATGATGACAGTAAGAGGACCTCAACAGGAAATTGAAGATTATGTTGAGCCTATTAGGATTAAGGGAAGGGATGTTGGCACTACATAAAGAGAAATATTACACATAGAGGAGTGTTTCATGTGGATTAGTCACATATGTATAGAATGTGCAATTTTGGGAGAAATTACAATTGAGTGACTAACATCTATCATGCAAAAAGTTAAATAAAAATAAGTAATAAGATTTAAATAATATAATAATATGATTCTTTCCCATGTCATAGGAGTAATTAGTTCATTTCAGTGTGTAGGGATATTTTCTTAACAACCAAGACATATTCTATTGCAAGGAATTGGATCAGGTTACCAAAATATTTATGGAGTGATGACCAAGAGATATATGGAAAGATAGACCATACATCAAGGAAGTAAATTCCACGTATGAGTTATGACAAGATATTGGGTTATAAAGACCCCAGATGCCACACCTATGCCTCAAACATTATAAGCATGTGGTAGACGACGCATTTTTGTTAACTATGCATATAAATTTCCTATTGAGGGTAAGAAACGAAAGGTGAGTTTGCAGGACTGGGATTTCTTGATCATGGGTGATTATTCTAGTTTATTGTAATAGATATCTAAATGGTTGTAGATCGAAAGTATGGGGCATGTTCCAAGATATTTTTTAGTGCAAAGGTCTTATACGAAGACAATATTTTTTTCCTAGACAATTCGTTTTGGTGCTAGAATAGGTACAAGTCACAAAAGAATGTGAAGAAGATGACGCTCCTTAATCATCACCACAACATAAAGGGTTTGGACAATAAAGATAATATATCCTACCTTAAAATAAAATTTCAAGGTGGGTTATATTAGCAAAGGAACCTATGTACATCATGGCTTTATCAGATATTCTAGAATGTCTTTTGGTTCAGGGTAATATGATGGGTTATTTGGGAAACCTTAGATATACATATAAGGAAATCACATACAAGAATAAATTTAATAAACTAATAGAGTATATAAAATGGGTGGAGCATGCATACCCTACTATTTTTTTGCTCGAACTATAGGATTAGGCTTTGGGATTAGAAAAGGTGGTACTCTAATCTTATTTGAGATCCCCCATTTAAGACGTAGTAATGAAATCAATATTATCACTAACATGTTGTTGAGTTGTGCGCGTGGTGGTCACTTGTGGTTAGATTGTGCCATTGATATTACCCCATAGGAAATCACATAAAGATTTGTTTTCTCAATAGTAGGAGAGAACCCTGAGACCTTATTGGACAAAAAGACAAAAAAATTGGGAGAAAATGTGTAGAAAAAATTGGAACTTAAAGAGGAGGTCTTATCCTAAAGATAAATCATAAATATTTATAGTTTTCCAAAGAGGTGATGTCATGTAAATTAATCAAGAAGTGCATAAAGGATGAAGTGCTGGCAGTTTCCAAGTCTGTGGAGGGTGTATATATGCCAATTTTGTGACATTTTTGCTCAATAAATTTTTGGTATGTTTTCTAGAACTGCAAGATAGTGGCGTGGAATTCCATTATTCTTAGTTTCTTACACTAAGTGGGAAGTTAATGAAGATATACAACTAATGGAAGGAATTTGTGTCCCTATTGCATCCACTTGGTTTAAACATCTATTAGAGACTACAATTTATCAATCAAACATTACATATAATGTTATTTTATTTTTTACCAGGAGATCATCAGTTGGGTGATGAAAAGGACTTTACACATTTCTGTGGATTTTTATAGTAAGTATGAGAATGTTTTGCAATTCAAAGCCAATACTCATTATTTATATATCCAAGCCCAAATATATCCATATCAACAATGGAAGAAGTTTCATTTTAGATTAAATGGTTAAGATGTTAAGGAACATATTAATGCATGGGAAGATAAATAGAAATGATTAGTCAAGTGAAATCCACGCAAAGAAAATTTTGAAATTAGGTTATGACAGACATCATGAATGATAGCAATAAGAGTCAACAAATTCTACTAGGAAACATATGCAATAGAAAGGTCCATAACTAGAGCAGTCAAAGAGTCCATTGCCAACAATAGATTTAGAACAAGTTTGGGACAAAGTGTATATATAGTTGAAGAGGATCGAGACAACAAGCATAGGAGAGAGGTCATTTTATACTGAGAAGGAGAATAAGGAAGTCCACACCACACACATAATGTCAATGTCAAAATATGATTTCGAGCACATTGTTGAATAGGTAGATGAAAACACAAAAGAAGTTCTCAGGAAATTTCAATAATATCAACAACACACATTGGACAAACTTAAAAAATTTTGGTAGTTGCTTGAAGCTAGAAAGGGAGTAACTAAACAATGAACTACAACTAAACCAGTTAAGAAAGCACATTCTTAGACTACAATTAATATATTGGAACCATGGAAGATAATTGTGTCACATCTCAAAAGTGTTAGGCACTCCAAATATCATTGTAAGCAATAGAGTTACCCATTGAAAATTTTTAGTTGTGAATTATGGGTTTCACATATATCAACTTAATTTTGTCTCAGTTGCCTTTGAATTGTTTACACCATTTGCATAACAATGTCATTATGGAACTATTGTCACACACAACAACAAAAAAAATGGAGTTAGTTCTAGAAACTATATCATAAGAAGTATAGCGACATGGAAAGGTACAATTAGTAGACAAGAAGTAGAAGGTTGTGGATAGAGAAATGGGACTACGTAGTGTAGAAGCATGTTGTGGTAGAGCTTGTGGAGGTTGATACAGGAGAAAAATGAAAATTTGTGAAGATTGGACAAGTTACACAAGGGTTAAAAGCATATATGGAGGAGTAAAAAGCATAGCATAGGTCATCTACACCACCCAAATAAAACCAAAATTGAATAGAGGAGAACAATGATCATACTCACCTTGTGCAAATAAAGGATTTGTAGGAAAAATGTTACACCATGTATAAGGAAGGCCTACATTAGTGGACCAACATATTTTATAATCATAAGTTGTAGGACATTGTCCAAAAGGTACAGGCTATTGAAGAAATGATATAGAAGTTCCCTTACAGTTTAACTAGTTTAGTAGTGTTTGAAAACAAGCTTGCGATAGATGAGATGTTTTATTTGGAGAAGGAAGATTTTGGCATAGAAAGTAGAATATTTATAGGAAGAATCATTATGGATCACCAATGACACCATAGAAGTACATCAAAAAGTGAATACTGTAGTCAAAGATGGGGAGGAGTGGGTTATTAATGTCATGACACTTAAGATATCCACCAAAATCGTTACACATGATATTCAGATGTGTTCTAAGGTTGATAGTTTGTGAAATTCCCTCGAAGTATTAAAACATATAGGTAAAGAGAAAACATGATTGTTGTAGGAGCTATGATTGGCCTAGGACAAGTTGGAGGTGAGCATTGAGGGCATGTTAGGACCTGTTTTGGAAAGAAGATAGTTAAAGAAATTTTGAATTTTTCAAAAAGATTTCAGAATTATGCATAGAAATGTGCAACAAGAATAATGCAAAGAAGCATCACACAATTTTTTTGCAAAAGGAGGTGTGTACAAAACTGGCATAGAAAGGAGAACCATGTGGATAGGAGTGACACACAATGTGAATGGGAAAAATGGTTAAGTTTGACTACATATTTGAACTAGTTTTCATTTGGTCACAATTAGCATGTGTAGTGTCTCTACCCATGGTAATGCCCAAGAACCAATTCCGGTAGGAGGTCAAAGAGTAATTGAAGCAGATAAGACAAGGATCCAATAGGGAGGAATTAGAGCCGAATGCACACAACATGCATAATCTCATTGGTGGTCCTATCAAGGTTAAGACAATGTTGCTCATGCTTCAACATGAGTTGGATACTGGTTCCAGGATGGTGTACTGGGATGCCATGGAGGCTAGAGTCCATTTCTAGAAAGACATCGTTAAGTATTTTGGGGACACCATCACACAATACCAAGCTTGGCACCAATACGTGGCCAAGAAGCAACAATTGGAGGTTGCGGAGATAGACTTTTCCCAAACTCTAACATCATAGTTTTGTGTCTTGTTACATTGTCTCTACCCTATTTTGTCTTATATGGGTATGAGTGGAAAATTTAATATTATTTGTAATTATATTTTAAGTGAAATTCCAAATGTGAATATTGGAATATGAAAAGTCGCCATGTAATGTAATGTGTCATTTTGTGAAGACGTGGAAGAGTGATGAGGGTAATCCAAACTTCAAAAAGGGGAATTTGAAGACTCCCCCCTCTTGTTATAAATAGAACCTCATAACTCATGTAACATGCCTTTGGGAACCAATCGTTTGGCTAGGCTTTGGCTTAGAAACGGCTTGGGAGTATTGTGAAGAGCCTTGACTTCTCCATAACATAGAGCAAGTATACTTCTTTGGAGGAGTAGGTGTTGTTTACTGTAATATTCCATGATTGGGGCTAGTTGTCATCAATGGTGTATGTATGGATGGAACTTTCACTTATAATAATAAAATTATAGCCAACACGCTTTCATGCATATGTTTTTAATATAATAGGACTATTCTTGTTGTATTGGAAATTTATGTTTTTAACTCACGCATATGCTAATGAGCTATTTTGTTTGCATTTGTACGAATCTCGTTGAATGTGTGTTGTTGGATTAAATTATCAATTTAATTTGTGGACTATTCTGCATCTTAGCTTGTGAGGTCATTTCGCTTGTGTGTTCATTTCACGCTGCATACAATTACATGCTTCCAATGGGTGCACTTCTTTTTTCATTCATGTGTTGGAACTTCCATCCATCGCACTTGATTCTCTGCAGGGTTACACACTTATGCTCACCCAGAGTTATCATACTTTCCTCTGTGAATTTCCGTGGTCAAGGGATTACATCACCACCCACTGCCGAGAATCCTACTCCAAATGGTGTGTGGTCTAGTTAGGACTTGATATTAGGGAGATCCCTTGAACGTTGGCAGTTCTAGCAGCATCAACACCTTGAAAACCCCCAAGACACTTACCCTATGGAAATTTAATAACTCAAATCTACCATTCCAACAATGTTTGGTCAAATTTATAGTAAATATGATTGAAAAATATGCTTTGAAAAAAAATAACATAAAATGTTTAGTCTATGACTAATGGTAACAAGCCTAAGATTGATTATCATTCCCATCTAAACAAATTCCACTCTAATTATTTATGATATTTTACCTTCTCAATATCTTCACTAACTAATGAGAATGATAATTTTGATCAACATGTGTACCTACCATGGTAATAAATTATTACCTTTATGTGATGGATAACCTCCCTCAATATGTATAAGTAGCCTAGAACTTAATTTCTACCTTCATCCATGAGATAACCTTACTTATTAAGTTAAATGTAGTGTTAATAAGATAGAAGTTAACAATGACCTTTATAATTGATAGTTTCCATTTGTTAAGTGTATCTAGCGTGGGAATTGATTATTTCCTAGTCATCCCATTTAAGTGTAGCTAAATTAAGAATTGACTATGAGTAAATCATGTTCCAAGAAGTGACTACTAGCAAGTAATGATGATTAGGCGTAGTTATCTTGGGAATTGATTCCACCGTTATTTAAAGAATAATCTCATTTCTTCTAAAGTGACTACTTTTCTCTAGTTTAACTATACTCATTCTCATCAATAATAACTAGCTTTCAAATTGAATATTATCACTATTAATTCATGATATCTAGCTTCAAAATGAAACACTATTCTCATCCTCTCCTTTATTAATGATAATTAGCTTTGGAATTCACTATGACCCTTTTATACTAATAATAGTAACTCTTATATTAAGTAACTACCATCTTCATCGGTTAATTCTAAGTCATTATTATCATTGTCCAACAACGGTAACTACCTTCAAAATTTACTATTGCCTTAATAGATATTAATTAACTTTATAATATATACTACCATCGTCATTCTACACAATGAAAATGAATCATCCATAAATAGTAATTAATTTTGAATTTTGTTACCATATTTATTTATTATAAAAAAATAATTACTATTACAATTTATTGGCACCTTTAATTTATTATAAAACCGAAAGATTTATTTTGTATAATTATCAATCATGTTTTACCTTAAATATTATATTATTTTAATAAATTATTTATAAATAATCACTTTAAACATTTCTTACCGCCCTTATTCATCAATAGTCAAAATTGAGTACCTCTTTTCTTGTAAGGAAAGTGAATCATTCATTGAACATAGAACTTTGAAATTAGTTCCCACCTTATTGTACTTATACAGTGAAAATGGAGAGTGGAATCTACGAAAATCCTCATAATTTGAGTAAGATAAGCAATCAATCAATCAATCACTTTTAGGCTTAATGCAGTTGTCCGTCATGAGTGTCAAGGAGCAATCAATCACGTTTCATCATCAGTTGTCAGTCATGAGTGTCACACATTTTACAAATTCAAAGGTAAAGTTATGAACTATATATTTTGAAAGCGAGTGATCAAATTGCCATCAGACGTTTCAGGTTTAACACGAAAATTTATTCCATATAGTTGTGACCATTGTGATTGAGTGAGTGATGTATACATGATATTACTCTAAATAGGTAAATAATCAAGATTTGTTTTTTAATAAATTATGAGTGAGTCATTTTATATGTTTTTTATTTTTATTTTAATAAAGGTTATGAGTTAAATCACATTCACAATTAAGCAGTAGCGGTAGCGGCTACCTAATAGTTAATCGATGGCTACCCATAGTTAATTAACAACCAAGTTGAGATAAAATTTTCCACTAACTAAAACAATATATGAGTGATCGACAACTTATTACAATATTCCCAAAATTTATAATATAAAGAATTTTGTTTCTAAATATAAACAAAATTCAATTGTAATTTTCTCTTTAGATATGTTAGAAAGAGGTATTTTAATTTGGACATTCTTCATATGGTAGGATTCATAATATGTGATGAATTTTGAAGGGTTGCAAGTCAATTATAAGATTAATGTAGGTTAATTGTATAAGAAGACAATAATTCTTATAGTCATAAAAATAATTCATAGGAGCCGAAATATTTATTACTTTGACTTTGTTGCTACTCTAGGACACATACATGAAGTTAGCAACAAGAAGAGTAAACATGCAAGAGACCAAGTAGATAGAGTATCAGTTCGAAAATAGATATAGTAATATGGTAATAGAAGACAACACTATGATGTAGACTTTGATGTTGGCATGCACTTATAGTTTGTAATTAGGACCTTTAAATGACTATGGGTTGATCCATTGGATCAATGTGGGATAGACTATAGAAGGAGGGCAAATCAGGTATTATAGTCATAGACTTGATCTCAAGGGATACAATATTAATAATCCATGTGATCTTACTACTATATTAACACACTTGTACTCATCAAGATGACCATACAAAGTATGAATAAATGGAGGCCATGTAGGTAGAGTATCATTTTTATCATTGATCGAGAAAAGTCTTAGTAGGCGGTACTACTCTACTATCTACATCCTCATTGGCATAATATTCATGACATGTAAGGACCTTTAAATCATTACGTCTAAATCCTTATACCAATGTGGAATATACTACAGGAGGGTGTGTGGTGGAAAATATCTTGTACTTGTAGAACTAATCCTAATGGACTACAAAAGTAATTCATCTAGTATTATTAGTACACTAACACACATCCACTAAGATGTACACACACAAAATACATGAGAAGAGGTTGATAAGTTAACATATTGATAATATAACTAATAGAATAATATAGTAATATGATATGCTATTGTACTATTGGCATAAAGTTCATGACATGGATGAACATTTACACCACCCTTTGGCAGGGGATTTTGATAAGTCGATAGAAATAATAGAGAAGGTTTTCCTTTTTATTTTATACATCATGCTATATTTCAACTCTCTTAGTGATTTTCATTTTCTAGAATAAAAATAAATTCCCATACATACTTCTAAAACTACGCTCACATTGCATCAAAGTGTTTCCATGTCACTATGTTTCCTTATATGGGAAAGAAAATTAATTTATGCTTCATGGGGTTGTTTAAATCAATGTTAGAAGGAATTAGGATTTCAAATGCATATCAATATTGTAGTGAAAATTGTCTTAATTTATGCCCTCACACATTGTTACAATGAAAAAATATTAGAACTAAGGAATTGCCGTCACCTAGATTTACAAGAAGTCAAATTATTTGAGAATAAGAAGTAAATTATCATTTAAAACTAGGGAACCAGAAAAGCATGTTACACCTACTATCATTAAGAGTTTCCCTCTTCCTCTTCTACAATTTAGAGTCTTACGGTGACATAAATTTAACTAAACCAATCAATTTTTCAAAATACAACTTCCATTCATATAGTAGTTATGACAAGCACCATTGTGATGGAAGCATCTATTCCAATTGATCTCCATTAGAAACTTAGTTCCCATTTGTCCTTAACGCCACCTTTTCATGATATACCCATGAATGCATTAAATGCATCCCATGTTTATTGGGAATGGCCATTTGTACACAAAAGAACTATAAAATTTGTATGATGCATTAACACTCATGGATATTATTATTCTTGGCATATTTCAATCAATTTAAAAAACTAAGTCCCACTTAATCAAAGGGGTTTGGTACCTTGTGGAAGAACTTGGCGGGTTTTTTAATGACATTGCAAATTACTTAGATAGGTAATCAAATGTTTCACACATTTGATTTTCCACATAGGGTTTGTATGGCACTTGTGAGTCATCATGCACTAATGCATGCATGAGTGTTGGGTTTATTTATTGAAGAACAAATCTGATGCTTTTCAAACATTCAAGAACTTTCATACGTGGATTAAAAATGATGCACAATCTCATATTGGCTCTATTCGCGCTAATAATGGAAAATAATACACTTCAAATGATTTTGAAAACTATCTTCGCCAATATGGGATCAAACATCAAACAACTGTGCCATATAATCCCCAACAGAATGGAGTAGCTGAAAGAATGAATATGACAATATTAAATATGTTGTGCTCCATGATGTTTTTCAATAATGTAAAATTGATATTTTGGGCTGATGCAATTCTATGTGCTATATATGTAAAGAATAGATGTCGATCTAATGCTATTAGAAACAATACTTCTTATGAAATGTGGTATGGGCACATTCCTTCGGTAAATAATCTCAGGGTATTTGGTTCCACACCTTATTCCTTGATACCAAAGGTAGATAGAAAAAAATTGGTGCAAGGAATCGTAAGTGTATCTTCTTGGCGTATTCAAACACCTCCAAAGCATACCATCTCTATGATGTAGTGAATAAAAAGTTTGTTGTATCTAGAGAATTAGTCTTTCTTAAATCATCCAAAGCTGACAATGTTGTTGAGTGGTAACTTGATCACTTAGATAGATCGACAAATGAAAAATAATTTCAGGAATTTGATAATTAGATTCAACATCTTGAAGGGGGGATTCCTACACTGTATCAACTGGTGGAATCTTCTTCAAGAGCACTCTTTTCCCCGGATGAAACACCAACAACAGATGATACTTTGAGTTATGTGATTGATATAATTGGGAGACTCAATCTTGACTCAGTCGCAGCTCAATCAACTGAGCAGTCTCGACCATCTCAGAAATTTCCCCAAAAGTGGCTGACAAAGACACTTGAAAGTGTTCATCCTGATCAGGTTGGAAAGACAAGAACTAGAAATTCAACCTGGAAAGATGGAGGCGATGCAGATGACTTTGTGTTATGAAACCCACTCAAGAAAAGATATAAAAGATAGATAAATGCCTTAGAATTCAGCCTCTTCGAGGGGGCAACCTCCTTTACGTTACATAAATGGACAATTCTTGGATGATACAAATGAAAAGATGTCCTCTCTATATATAAGAATCTAAGGGGTCATAACATAATCAGAGCCTACATAACAATAATAATGTAAGGGCACAATAATAACAATAGTGGGCTTCTATGGGGCACAATAGTAACAATATGGGCACTACATGGGTACATCAATATAATAAGAGGGTTGTACTAATAATAATAAGGGGTTACACTAGTAGTATAGGGGCCTAACATGCCCCTCTCCTTCAAAAAGTGTTGTCCTCAACGCTTGAGTAGTTCTTGATGCTTCTGTATAAACTTCTTATCCTCCGATGTGGAATCTTCAGTGGGTAAGTTCTTCCACTTGATGAGATACTCTGAAATTGATTGATTTCGTAGCTGTCTGGTTCTTGTTTCTGTGACTGCTCCAGGTTCCAATATGATTTTTCCTTCCTC
>APFE031726805.1:0-13418 GCA_000404065.3 Pinus taeda | reverse complement strand
AGTTCTAAAATTGTGACCTACAGTAGCCCTCTATGTCCTCTTTCCAATGCCACTAGTCTGACCCCAATTGGATTCTCCAATGAAGAGTTATACCAAATCTCCCACAGTGACCTGATTATAGACCTTTTCAAAAGAGCGAACTTGTATGAAGTGTTACGTGTCACTATTTTGACCTTTGCCTCTGAAAAATATATCCAAGAAACTAAAATCCGTCCTCTTTCTGTACATTGTGATGAAATTTCAATCTAATGCTCAGAGAGAAAGTTATGACGATTTTCCCCAAGTCACTTGTTTTGAATGTAATTCAGGATTTTGCAAAAGGACCAACTTACTCAGATGATATCTCCGAAAATGTAGTGCCAAAAGCTCTGAAATTTGGACCCGAGATTCAGTGCGATGTCTTCTCAAATGGGTTTTTTTTTCGACTTTTGAAACGTTGCAGAAAAAAAGTTATAGTGAAAATACCACGATGACCTGTTTGGAGTAGCAAAACCCTAGAATCCAAAAGCTCCGATACCAAATGTTATGAAACCAGCTCAAGAAAAGATAGAAAAGATAGATCAACGCCTTAGAATTCTGTTCTTCGAGGGGAAATCTCCTTTACATTACATAAATGAACAATTCGTGGATGATACAAATGAAAAGACGTCCTCTCTATATATAGGAGTCTAAGGGGTCATAACATAATCAGAGCCTACATAACAATAATAATGTAAGGGCACAATAATAACAATAGTGGGCTTCTATGGGGCACAATAGTAACAATATGGGAACTACATGGGTACATCAATATAATAAGGGGGTTGTACTAATAATAATAAGGGGTTACACTAGTAGTATAGGGGCCTAACACTTTGATTCACCTATTGATATGGATGTTTCTTATGATCGTGAATTGAATTTGTCTATATATTTTGAACCAAATTCCTTCAAAAAGGATGCTTCTCATGATTAATCAAAAGAAGTAATGCAAAAGGAGTATGATTCCTTGATAAAGAATGGCACTTGGAAGCTGGTTGATCCTCAATTGGGAACTAAACCAATTGGCTGCAAGTGGGTCTACAAGAACAAGTATAAAGCTAATGGCTCACTTGACAAGCACAAAATCTAGGCTTGTGGAAAAAGGTTTTGCACAGAAGGAAGGGGTCCATTATGAGGGGACTTTTTCCCCCGCAGCAAAATGGGCTACCATCCGCACACTCTTTGCCCTAGTAGCTCAAAACGATTGGAAAGTTCATCAAATGGATGTAAAAACTGCTTTCTTGAATGAAGATCTAAAAGAGAATGTTTTTATGTCCCAACCTAAAGGATTTGCTGTGAAAGGACATGAACATAAAGTATGCAAACTTTTGAAATACTTGTATGGCCTCAAACAAGCATCGCATGCTTGGTATGAAAAACTAACTTAGCATCTTTTGAAACTCAATTTCAAACATTATGATCTTGATGATGCAACTTTGTTTGTCAAGAACGTTGCAAAAATAGTTGTATATCTTGTGGTATGTGTAGATGATATCTTGATGACAGGGAACAATGAGAGCTACATTACATCCATAAATAAGGAATTGAGGAAAGGTTTTGAAATGACTAATTTGGACTATGTTTATTACTATCTTGGTATTGAAGTAACTTAACATCCAAAGTCCATATTCCTTTCTAAAAGGAAGTACATTGGAGATCTGTTGAACAGGTTTGGCATGGCTGAATGCAATCCTCTGAGTACTCCAATTGAAAAAAACTTAAAGCTCACATCCATTGAAGGAAAATAATTTGAGGATCCAACAAAGTATAGAGAGCTTGTAGGAAGTCTCAACTATCTGGCTACTATGAGACCAAACATTTCGTTTTCTTTTGGAATCGTCTCTAGGTTTATGCAAAATCCTTGTGAGGGAAATTCGTTTGCTGCAAAAAGAGTTCTAAAGTACCTGAAGGGAACTCAAGACTTTGTACTCAAGTATACATAGGTGGGCGACTTTAGCTTGATTTGATACTCTGATTCAGATTTCGATGGGGACAAAGAAACTAGGGTATCTCCTTCGGGTTATGCTATGAGTCTTGGATCCGAAGCTGTATCCTAGAGATCATGCAAACAATCAGTTCCAACAGATTCCACAATAGAGGTAGGATATGTGGCAGCAACTGAGGCAACAAAAGAAATTGTGTGTGTTAGGACAATTCTAGAATATTTGTAGGTAAAAAATGTACATTCGACTCCACTCATGATTGACAATACCTCGGCAATAAAGTTGGCTAAGAAATGAAATTTCCATGATCAAACAAAGCACATCAATACAAAATATCATATGATTCGACATCATGTTGAGACCAAAACAATCCATCCTCGCCATTGTTCCACTAATGAGAAAATTGTAGACATCTTCACCAAAGCGCTTGGAAGAGAGAATCTTGAAAGATTCAAAATGATGCTTGGACTCACCAACATCCCTTTAGATTAAGGGGGGGAATGTTGACACCTAATAATAGGAATTGGGTGAACAATTGTAAATAGTGTAAACAAATAATAGAGAAAATGGAGAGTCATCGGTAGATGAAACTCAATAGTCACTCCCTCTTTTTATATAACAATGAAAAGCCTAAATGAATAATACAATCTCATTTTTGAGGAGTTACCTCCTGGCCTAACACATGCAACCAAATGATACTTGAAAAGTGAAAGATAAAGCTTGCTCAATTAACCATATAGCATGAGATGCTAGTGAAGCATATATACAATGGCACAATAAAAATAGAAAATGAATCATAAATTGTCTATACAAGTAAGGAATTACATCATTCATTCATCATATTCATGAGCATTGGAGATTGAGAGTTCGTTATCATCA
The DNA here is from genome assembly GCA_000404065.3 of Pinus taeda. NCBI lineage: Eukaryota > Viridiplantae > Streptophyta > Pinopsida > Pinales > Pinaceae > Pinus > Pinus taeda. The sequence goes on along the minus strand of APFE031726805.1, from coordinate 10,575 downwards.
TCAAGAGATCATTCCAGAATTAAGAGATCATACACAAACAATATTAACTATGTTTGGGACAAGAAAGAGTTATGTGTTCGCAATGATAGATAAAGGAAATATTCAAACTTGTCATTGTTACTAAGGACAATGAACACAACAGAGTTGAATGTGGACTACTTACACATTTGTAACATTCAAATGTCATCGATTTATCATCATGTAACTTGCATGAAGAAAATTTGGTAGTGGTACTAAGTGAACATTCTTTGATTAGAGTTCATACCCTCTCCTTAACACTAGCACTTCGCAAGACGAAGAAGAAATGTGAAATATATGTGCAAACAACTAAATAAGTTGGAAATGTTGTTGCAACATATATAGGTGGTCATGTCATGTTGCGAAAGGAGGTGTTGGCCCACTCCCCTTTTCGATAATTTGTCAAACTTTGAATTGGATTCCCCATGAATGTGATCAAATGATATGCCCCTAAAGATTATAATATTGTCCATAATTTTAATCATCCTTTCATCCAATAAAGAAGTGTATAAGGAAGTATGACCTTTCAACCAATCTAAAACAACATTTGAATCCCCTATGACTTGTAATTTTAGATTTTTGTAGTGATGCAATTAAAATTACCAACATAAACAACTAATTCATATTATTTTAGTTTTTGTTAGGTAGTCATATTTTTTTTCCTCTACTAAATTAGTCATTTATGTTAGTCATTTTTAGTAGTATTACCTATTATCTAGTCATATATTTTAACTAGTGACTAAAATAGTCATTTATGTTAGTTGCTTTTAGTTGGGTTTCTTAATATTACTAATTTTTGGTAGTATTTCACATGGAAAAGTTGTGGGTGACTAAATTTTTTAGTCACTTAGTCACTAATTTCACCATTTTCTATTGGTAAATAACATATGCACTTTCACTAATGCCAAAAGGCTGGATTTCCTAAGAATTCCATAGGAAAGACAAAAGAACTGGTGCTAACATAACACTTGGATGTGTATTGGGCTTGTTAAGTGGTCGTCATAAGCTTCGTTGTGTTGTGACCGAGGGTCGGTGAGAAAAGGGCCTATTTACTTGGGGTTTCATGTTTCTTTGGCACAACATCATGTGCTTGGGTGGGATCTTCCACCACTTCATAGGCCACTCGCACTTCTTCTATAAACTAAATTTCTTTGGAATGGTCTGCTTTTCACTCTTAATCATCCTCATTTCGATTACCGAACGACACATCTAACAATGAGTGATTCCTTCTTCTGGATTTCCCTCCAGCAAAATTGGAATTAGATCACCTGATAATTAGCGTGGCTCCTTCTTTTGTATTTCCTTCCAACAAAATTGTAGTTGGGTCACTTGATAATCAATTTCATCGAATTCTTCATAATGAATTCACACAGATGACATACACGTACAACATTAGATGTAAAATTCCTCATGCAATGTGTATCGACATTGATGCTGACTTTGATATTATTTCATGTTTCATCTGTGCAATGGGATCTGAGAAATATATTTCATCACAGTAACTCATATTCAATTGAAGCCTGCTTCCCAATACCCCTATGACCTCAATAAGAAAAGTTATTGGTCTTGTCGGGAAATATCCACTGTAATCCATGTTATAGATACCAAGAAGGCTACCCAAGTTTTTGGCTATCTATGGCGACGTGGTGTTCTCAGCCGTAACATGTTCGTAGGCTATCCTGAAAGTTGAGACAAAATCTTAGGGAGGAGTACAATAAACAAGAAATCACATTCCACATGTCATATTTTAATAGGATGAAGGAGGACGGAATAGAAGCTCACTGATTCACTGTAGTGAATAATGTCATTACATGAAAGGGCATAGAGAGAACACCTTCGGTGTAACTAGTGATAATGAATCAATACATATTCAGAAATAATAGATAGTGATAATGAGTCAGTTCACATTCATAAATAATAACTAGTGATGGTTGTCTCGACTACTAGTGAACAATTGAGTTAATATAGGTTTTCCCACTAAATAAAAACAAAAGTGTAATGCTAATGAGTCAGTCTACATTCACATATTATAGCTAGTAATGGTTGTCCCATCTACAAATTGACAAGTGAGTTAAGATAGATTTTCACAATAACTAAAAAGAAGTCAATAAATGACCCTAATCTTACTACATTATTTCAAATAAGGATAGCACAAAGAATTGCAATTTTTAAATATTCTAAGAAAATAAAAAAGGTAAGTTGTAATTTTATCTTAGATATGTTAGTGGGAAGTATTTTAATGTGAAAATTCTTCTTAGCATAAACTTGATATTATGCAATGAATTTTATCTATTGCAAATGGAATTTTAAGATTAATGTAGGATAAAGGGTATAAAGTATATTATGAAATTCATTTCTATGAACCACATATTGATTTGTTTGACTTTATTTCTACTCGAAAACACATCTATGAAGATGGCCACATAAAGATTCAACATTTGAGAGACCTAAGTAGATATAATATTGGTCCCACAATGATTCTATTAATATGGTAATAGGATACACCACTATGGTGTGGACCTACTGTTGGCAAAGTTTCATGTTTTGTAATTAAGAGCATTAAGCCACCATGGACTGAACTATTGAACCAATGTGGGATAGAGTATCGAATTAAGGAAGAGGAGGTTTCATGATCATTTACCTGATTCTAAGGGTTGTATTTTTAATAATTCATGTGACCTTTTTTCTAAAATTAAACATGTTTACTTATGATATTTACGTAAAAAGAATGAATAAAAGGATACCATGTGGATATCCACATATCATTTCTATCATTGATATATAAACATCAAATGGATTTATAAATGTATCTAGTTCATGCTACAATTAAAAATTATTGTTACACTCATTTGTTCTTGTCATGATATAATATCACCCTAGAGGACATGGACCTACAGCAAGGAAGGCCCATTGAAATAAGTTCTTGAATATGTAGAGAGGCCATTGAGATAATCTCAAACCGGAGATTTTGAACAAATGTTGAATAAGTGTAATAAGTGTCTTTGGTTTTCAATTTTTTCTAGAACATTTATATAACTGAGAACAAATCTCCATGGTGTGATTAAAGGATCTCTTGTTTGATCATGAAGGATACTATTTACTTAGTGGCCAAGGATCTAAATTGTATTTAAATGTGTGAGGGCTTCGCTGAGGGAGCCATACCATACCACGTGTGTTCATAATAGCAGATATATATTGAGGAAAAAATGACATGATATATTGAGCATATAATAGGAGTAAAGTGTTTTTTCATTTCTGGGTATAAAAAATGGAGCTCAAAGTTAATGAAAAAATAGAAAGGGGTATAAAAAAATCTTAATTGAAAAATGAATACTACAATATTTAGTGAAAGTAGGGGTTTTTTAAATTGGGAAGGTGTATCGAGTTCGTATTGGTAGGGGTTTAAATAATGTGACTTTTAGAGGTGTTTTCCAATATGTAGTTAAATTAAGGGTATTGTTTAGTATGCCACAAGTGTACCTGATATGTTAAAGGGTGATTGAGTGAAGCCCCCATGGTTAGATGTGAGTTAGCTCACCAATAATAATAACATATACCAAGGTGCTAGTATAAACCAATATAATGCAAATATATGTGTTCAAGTTTAAGACTTAGAGGAGTGACCATGCCATTAGCGATAAATATTTAAAATTCAATGCAACATGTAGGGTATAACAATAATCACAAAAACATAATGAAAGGTATTGGGCCTCTAAATCAAATCCCTAGAGTTAATGAGTTGGTGTTGGTAAATGTAGATCTATTGGAGAAAACTTAATGATAAGTCTCTTAAACAAGCAAAACACATCCAAGAGATTGATAAATGTAATGGAATTCAACTCAACACAATTGGGTGAACCAACAAAATTAGTGGGCAGTTCATAGTGAGCGAGTATACTTATTAACGTCGAGTGAATACAAGCTTATGGGAGTTTTTGATGATGAGATGTAGCCTATATTTGAAGGAATTTTATCTATAGGTAAATTGCTAAAATTCTTTTGCAATGTCTGTAGGTGAATATTCCTCTCCAGGATATTTCCATCATATATGACACTTGGTCAAACTCCCAAGTATCGGGGAGAAAAAAGTGTTTTATGTGAAGGAATAGTTTACAAGAAGAGAAGGATTCAAAGAATATGGGGCATCCGATAAATTCAAGGTGAAACCTCGTTAGCTAACAATAGAAAGCATCAGATGTCAAATTCAAATGGGCATATCTTAGAAGTTTTAAGTATTTGGAAGTTTTTGTATTTGACTAATGGTAGGGTGTATCCGATCATCCAGGGTTATTGAAGGCATGCCAAAGATTTATAAAGGAAATGTGTTGGATACCAAATTTTATCTGATCAACATTGATGTGGCTATCAAACATAGGTGAGAGTCTAGTAAATGATGCAACAAGATGGCTGACATGTAGTCTAGACATCAGTGGACACATGGAAAATTACAACAGGTGACACATGGTAGGAAACATTGGGATTTTTTCTTGGCAAAGTGGGCTAGTTTATGGCAACACATGGCATCACACAAAGGATGCCACATGGGAAAATGATTCTATCATAACATTAATAGAAGTGTTTTTCTCTCTGATAGTTAAGAACATAGTTTTGTGATTTGGTCATACAGGCAAGTTACGAAACACCATTTTTATACTTACGCCTAAGGTTCGCGGCTTGTGGTCCTATGTGAAAAGAAGTAGTAGGTGAAAATAATGAATTTGTCATTTGAGCACCAAAATTAGAAAAAGAAATATTGCATTATGAATACCAAATTTGGACAAACATGTTGAAGCACTTAGATTTTTGTTTTTAATAGGGAATGTAAAATGTGTTATTCATATGCAGAGCAAGAGTAAAAAGTGTTGAAGTATGAATCAACTAATTGAACAATTAAAAAATATATAGATGAGAGTATTTGAAGCAATAGTTAGGATAGTAACTAATCTAAAATATATATGACGCTTAATTGCAAGATAACATTTAAAATAGAAAATGAACTAAGAATAGAAGGATTTCTAAAGATTTATAAGTAAAGACAACATTGAAGAGAAAAAAAACATGAATAGAGACAAAGAAGTATCTGTTGGGATGAAGAGTAGTATTGAGATGGAGAAATTGATGAGGTAATATTTTATGAAAAGGAAGCCTCAGATATGGGTTTGAAAATTCATGAAAAAAGGACCTGAAAAGTTGTGCGAGTAGGTACTTGCACAATAGGGAGTTGGTGCTCCCTTTAGGTTGGTTCTTGTAAAAAACAACAAGTTTGTGATTGCAAATGAAAATGACATTGGAGCCTTTTGTAGGTTGTATCTTACAAAAATTGATGTAATTTAAAGTTGGAGGTTTATTTTGCATCATAACCAAAAATAAATTGTGGTGTTTCCCAGTTGGGTTTCCATGTTAATATCTTGCATTCATACTTTCTCAGATTTACGTGATTCTATTTATTACTTTGTAGTTGAGTACTATTACTTTTAGGAAGTAATTTTTAGAGTTGTGAAAATATTGATCCAACCACTCTCATAGTATTTTCCTGGTTTCTAACAAATGGTATTAGAGCCAAGTTCCTTCAACAACAATCTAATAACTAGAAGGTAGATATAATATAATTTCTATACATGATGGAAGTAACACCATTAAGGTTCATATACTTACTAAAACAAACTATGTATTTTGGGAGGAAAGAATGAGGACTTTCTTATAGTCTCTTGGTGGAGATGTATGGGACATAGTACAAAATTGTTATACAAAGCCACCTATCATCAGTAACAAAGATGATAAGACTGGTTTCACTTATAATGAAAAAAGTAAATAATGCTCTACTTACTAGTCTGCCTGAATCTAATTTGGTCAAAGTTATGCAATGCACCATTACCAAGGCAATATGGGACATGATGAGTAGTTAATATGAAGGAGACATCAAATTAAAGAAGGATAAACTTAATGGCTATAGAATGCAACTTGAATACCTTAAGATGCATGATGATGAGGAAATAGAAAAATCATTCATTTCAGTGGATGAAATAGTCAATACATTAAGAGGACTTGATGAGATAATGAATGAATTTTTTTAGCTCAAAAATTGTTGAGGAAATGTGAGATTTCACCATTATATTATTGAATCAATTACATGGAACATTAACTCCCTATGAAATGAATCCTACATAAAGAATAAATATATCAATAGGTACAACCTTGAAATATGACAAAAATTCCAAGGAAGATCAAGATGATTCAAGTTGTGGATTTGAGGAAGAGCATAAAAATTTTGTCAGAAAATTGAAGAGATGATTTGGAAAATAATAGGGTAAGTTGGATTTAAATGTTTGAATTGTAGTAAGGTTGGTCATTATGCATCTAAATTTTCACAAAACAAAAAGAAGAATGAATGTGAACCTAAGGTTAAGTATAGAAAAGCATAAGAAGATATAAATATAAGAAATAAGAGTTTTTCTACTCAACATGATAATAATTTCTCAAAAGATGAAGATGAGAAATCCTCTATTGAGGAAAAATCTAAAGGAAGTACAAAAAAGTTTATGATCATGTTTTTAGACACATTAGAAAAAGAACATGTAGAATTTGATGAATAATTTATTGAAGTATATTTGGATGGTGAATTAATTAGTGCTTTAGAATAAATTAAAAGGCTAATCAAAAGGAATAAGATGTAGAAAGAGATGTTGACAAACTTTGAAAAAAGAAGGGTATCTCTAAAAATTTGGCACTTTTTCTTCTAAAAATCAAGGAAGAAAAGAATATTGAGGATACTTAGTTGAAACATATGAAAGAAGAATGCAATGAATATGAATGGATTAAGGAAGAGGTAGTCTCCCTTAGAAAAGCGTTTGAAAGGACGAAGATGCAAATCAACCTAAATTATAAATTTATCAAAGGATCTAGTAAGGTGGATGACATTATGAGTGTCCAAAGATCAACTCATATCAACAATGGTTTGGGATATGACATAGAGACCAGCTCAAAAGTACTTGAAGAGAAGGAACCCATCAAATTTGTCAATGTAGTCAAGGGACTAGAGAGAGTTGCAACTAAAGCAAATTATCATAAACAACAAGAGTAAAAAAAAAGAATAGCAGCAAGATAAAACTGAGTGAAAACAAAAATCAACAATGACAATGGAATGGGAGTTACATCCATTCTCAAAAGATACAATGTTGAAGGAAGAAATAAACATACATCTTTTATGCCTTAAAGAATAAGCCAACAAAAATCCAGTGAACTTTTGGGACAATTTCTGGAAAGAATCTATGCAATGAATTGTAGAATGTTTCAAAGTTTTGGGAATCACACATGTAAAGTTGGAGCAGAAAAAACATATAGAAATGACGCACAAGTTTTTTCGTAGAAGGAGGTGCGCACAAAAATAGCATAGAAAGGATAATTGTAGGGAAAGGAGTAGCACATAATCTAAATGGGTGAAAATTGTTAAGTTTGACTATGTATTCTTACTTGTTTATATTTGATTCATATTATTGAGTGTAGTGGGTTTGTGCATGGTAGTGCCCATGGTATTTTTTTTCCTAGTACTTCCCATGGTATCAAATCTTTTGTAACTATGTATAAATAGGCAGATGCTAAAGGGATTTAGGTTGGTTGGTTGGTTTGTGATTATTTCCTTAGTAGTTTCTTGTTTTTGTTGTAATATTATGAGATTTAGGCTCGTGAGTCGAGGTGAAATATTGTTGTAATGCTACAAGTGTTGTACCAAGAACCCCTTTTGATTATTAACGAATTGAAGATCAACTTGTTCTTATTTCCTGTGTTCTATAAGATGGTCACATCATGCAATAATTATGTTTCTTGCAAATGGCTGTAGCGCACTGTTGATTCTATTACAACATTTGGTTAATTCAAAAGCCCCATTTTAAAATTTTATTTTGATTTTCAATATTTCGGTCATTTTTGTGATTACTCACACAAGGGGTTAGCATATGAATAATAGATAATATGTTGTAGAATCGTTATGCTCGTTTGATTCTTATTTCCTTCACAACTACAAAATCCTAGTTCTTGTAGTCCCCCTTGATGCCTAGAGTAAGGCTTGATCTTCTCTTGTAGTTGATGTTGAAAGGGTCAATATCTAGTGGGGCTTTATTACTAAGAATTTACACATAACTCGAGTCAGACTATAAATTCCACCAACAAATGGAATTTTTTTTGGGATCAGGTTTCAATATTAAAGATAATATGGAATCCTAGAAAGGAGGAAATCATCGAGTGACTTGAAGAAAAGGAGTGAGAGTTTGCTTCTAGTGAAATCTAAGATCGCCAAATCATTGTAGATGAATGGACACAACTGTATGTTTCCATGAATTATTATGAAAGTTTCTTTGTTGAATATATTAATTTAGTAGAAGAATGGATACATAAGTTCAATGATCAAAACAAAGACTGACACCATGTTGAACCTAGAGGGCGGACTCATGAGCTAGTTCAAAAATTATAATGTCATATATGACTAGTTTGAGAGTATCTTAGAAGGGCATATTACATAGTTTTTTTATTGAAGTTATAGTGACTTATATCATTGCTAAGAGAGTTTCTGAAGGGGCCATCTGGCAGATATTTTCAGGCATTGTCTACTCTCTTCAGGATGGTATTATTTGATAAGAGAATTCTAATGATGTATTTTGGCACCATCAATAGCTAAAACCTGTTGATATTGGTAGCTTGGGAGGAACCCAAAACCCTAGGGTACAGGGTTGTGGAGGAATTTGACCCACATAGGATTCGTGGGAAAAATCCCAATTTGTGGGATTTGCACCCAAAGTTATGGGTGTGAATACGTGAGGAGCTTTGGATACATGAAACTTCGAGATGGAAGAGCACCCTTCGAAGGAAAAGGGGTTAATTCAAGCAGGAAGAGAAGACTTATAGAAGTTGAGATATTAATTTTTTATATCTTTATGTGGCCTAACTATCCTAAGATTCAAGTCGACCTCACTTAGAGAGTCCCTTTTAAGGGATTACCATTAGCTCAAGAAGGAATATAAATAGAAGATGATAGGAGTATCAATTCACCATCTAATGAGAATTCGTCAAATGAGGATATACCTTTGAGGTAATCAATACCTAAGGAGACTTGCAAAGGGAAGAGAAGGAGTATGTTTGTGGTTAAATATCTTGTGATTTCATGTCTAAAATAGGAGGATAAATAGTCAAGGAAGAAAGACAAAATAGGGAAGTTCAGTGCCTATTTTGAGGGTAATTATTCCCAAGGAAGAGGTACAAAACTTTATATCATTCCCTAGTTATATGCTCTAGTCCTATATGTGACTTTTGGAGGGGCCGATAGGTTAAACAGGAGGGCTAGAAGTGACACAAGTGACAACAAGTAAGTGAGGTATGTTTGGGAGGATAAGTCATAGGTTTCTGAAGCATACATGACCAAGCTTGAGGCACTGTGGTTGTAGATACAAATTCCATAATCAGAGGGATGAAGTTACAGAATAGGGAATAGACGCTGAGGGAAAAAGGAGAAACATAAGATGCAGAAATAAGGTATGGTTGTTTTCTTTTATTGATGCATTTCTAGTAGATGATCTTTCCAAATTTATGATAGATTTGGTGAGCATGTTGTGCATGTTAGGAGGGAAACAAGTAGGTGTTAAAAATTTCCCTAAGTGTACACCTTCAAGGAATATAGGTTTGCTAGGAGAGGTAGGAAGTAAAGCTTCAAGTATTGATCTTTGTAGGAAGAAAGAAGGTAGCCAAGTGGAGTAGTTGACAAGCCCAAGTTTGCTGAAGAGAAGGACATATTGTAATGATAGAGGGAAGCATTCCATGCCCTAAGTTTGTCTTCGTTGGAGTAGCACAAGAAGGAAACAATGGGAATATGTCCTAAAGAACTAAGACAAACCAGTGGGAAACTAAGGAGTTGCTCACAAATAGAGTTGTGAAAAACTCAAAAGAAGACCCTATGTGTTGATTCATTAATGGACTAATGATCAATTAGAAGGAATATTGGAGAGTTTTGTTTAGTGACCTAAAGGAGCAGGATCCATTGATATCAACAAAGCTACACATTGGGAGAAGAAGCACTAGTAGACATGTTCAGGGTATGATCATGTAGAGTTGTGATGGCACACTACATCAGTTAGTTAGTTAGGTGTATCTTATTAATTGTATATTTGTTTTCATAGTTGTTGACACCAAACCCTAGTTTGTATTTTTGTATCAATGATTGTGTGAGGGCCATGAAACTTGGTACAATTTGTTAATATAACTAAGTTGGGTTGTTGATGTTCATTTGGGGTAGCATCAAATATGCTCTAACCACAAAATTTGGTTGAGAGGTTGGGGCACATGAGATCTCGAATACTTAGAAAGGGTTTGGGTAGATTCTAAACAGCTTAGGAGATATTAAAATAATTAATATTTCTAATGGAGTCCCTAAGTCTAAACTTAGGGAAAATAAAATATTAATGGGAATTAATATGGAATTGTGTTAGAATGGTCCAAAAGACATGGATCAATCCAGATCTAATCTTAGTCATTTATTAGGGACTTAATCTCAGCTATTGATATGTCAACAGG
>APFE031726803.1:100220-134122 GCA_000404065.3 Pinus taeda | reverse complement strand
GGAAAATGTTCTTATTGCTCAATTAAGAACCAAATCGCATCAACTTTGGTGTGAAACATGAAAGTGAAAAAGGTCTAAAGAAGCTTGGGAAGAATGGGTATGTACATTTTTCACGTCTAGGGCAGTGGAATTGGAAAATCATTTCATTTTGGAAAGGGAAAAATGACTGAAACTAAGGGAACAACAGTGAAGGAACAACATCTGTGACCAAAGGAACAACAACTGTGATAAAAGGGAACAAAAAGTTGTGATGAAAGGGAACAATTACTGCAACTAAGGGAATAATAGCGAAAGAACAACAACTGTGACCAAATGAACAACAACTATGACAAAAATAAGAACTACCCTTTCCCCTTATTTCATTATTATTATAATTATTATTTTTTTACGAAACATAAATTTCATGAAAATATATACATTATGTACAAAATGAAAGGAGTTTTGAAAAAAATTCAGCTAGATGTAGCTGTAGGATTACCTCCCCAATTAGCTACGATCTGAAAATTTGAATCATTGCTTATATGATGTCAGAAAGACTCTCATGTAAGCGACCGATGATATAGGCGGAGTTGATGTCCATTAGCAAGAAAAGAGACACCAGAACCATCAATGGTAGTCAAGGTCACTATACTGTTGTCATAGACTTTCGTAATCTTATATGGTCCTAACCATCTCGTCTGAAGTTTTCCTGGAAAATCTTGAAACTTGGAATCGTACAACAACGCATAGTCACCTTTCTGAAAAGTTTTTTTTTAATAAGGAGATCATGCCATTTGGCCCTTTACTATTGAATAACAATTGTATGTTGCAGGGCCAATATGCGCATCTCGTCCAGTTCATTAAACTATTGTAAACGTTGTTCTTGTGCTTCTCTGAAATCCAGTCCAACTTCTCTTACATTCTTGAGAGTCTTAATCTCGAATTCAATAGGAAAAATGGGCTCCTTACAAAAAATAAGGTGGTATGGTGAATAGCCAGTAGTATTTTGCTGCGTTGTTCGATAGGCCCATAAGGCCTCAAGAAGTTTAATCACCCAGTTTTGGCAGTTTGTAGATACTGTTTTGGTTAAAATTTCCTCCATAACCTTATTGGTACTTTCCACCTGTCCATTTTCTTGAGGACAGTAAGGAAAAGTGACTATGTGCTTAATGTGATACTTTTGTAAAGCGGCATAAATTTTTTGAGCATTGAATTGTGATTCCCCATCTGTTATTATTTCTTTAGGTAGTTCGTATCACACAAATAGTTCAAATAAGAAACTAATCATTGCTTCTTTTGTATATTTCGGAAGAGTTACTGCTTCCACCCATTTAGTCAATAGTCTATACAAACCAGGATATACGCCTTCTGTTTTAATGGTGGGTTAAAGGGGCCCACGAAATCCGATGCGCATATTTAAAAGGGTTCTATTACAAATTGTGGCTGCGCGGGCATCTCATCAGCTTGAGTGGGATAACCCATTCTCTGACAACTATCATAGCTCTAGACATACTTCTTTGCATCCTTGAATATCATGGGCCAATAATAACCCATATGGAGTACTTTATGCCCAGTCTTGCGATTGGTGAAATGTCCACCGTAGGGTTCATCATGAGAGGCCTTGAGAATGTTGTGAATCTTGTCTTCTCTGATGCATCCGTGGATCTGAAAGTCAGACCTTGTATGAAAGAAGTAACCATCTATCCAGGAGAATCGTGCAATATGCTGAACAATAAGTTTCCTATCCTGGGGTGGAAAATGTGATGGCAGTTTTCTTGCTGCCAGTTAATTGGCCACATTAAGATACCGGGTGTCTTGATTGTTACAATAAATAGATGTTCGTCTGGAAATTGATTTTCCGCCGGTAAAGCATAGGCTTTTTTAGGTTTTCTAAACAAAAAATTTGCAATGAGATTCTCCTTTCTTGGGTGATCCTTTACAGTAATGTCGAACTCCTACAATAACAAAATCCATCAACTTATTCGACCATTGGTAAGAGGTTTATTAGCTAGATATCTAATGGTAGAATGATCAATATACAGGAATATTGGATATCCTATTATATAGTAATGAAATTTATTAATAGAATACACGACAACTAAAAGCTCTTTTTCCACCACTGTATAATTTAGCTCTGCCAATGTAAGCTTATTGCTGGTAAAATAAATGACATAAGGATTTTTTTCTTCTTCCTGTCTAAGGACAACTCCTATCATTGTGTCTAATACGTTTGATGAAATGTGGAAGGGTAAATTCCAGTTTGGCCCTCTTAACATAGGGGTTTTTGAGACCATATTTTTAAGTTCTGCTAAAGCAACATCACACCTATCAGTCCATTCGAATTCAAAATTTACTGTCAAAACAGATAGTGGCGCTACTATCTTTGAAAAATTTTCTATAAATTTGCGATAATAAACAACATAGCTAAGGAAACTACGTACCCCAGTTGGTGTACAAGGAGTAGGCTATGTACGAATTACTTCAATCTTTGCTAGATCCAGTTGAATACTGTAGCAGAAATGTAATGTCCCAGAACTACACCTTCGGTCATCATCATATGACATTTTTCATGGATAAGGCATAATCTAGTAGGAATGCATCGTTCAAGGAATTTTTCTAAATTCTGTAAGGCCTGGTCAAACTCATTACCATATGGAGTAAATTCATCCATGTACAACTCAAGTCCTTCACTAATTAAATTAGAAAAGATACTAAAAATTTCCCTCTGGAAGGTGGCCAGTGCATTGCACAACCCAAATGGTAAAAATATGTATGCAAATGTTCCCCAAGGGTAGATAAATGTGGTCTTATCCTGGTCTTTGGGAGAAATATGAATTTTCTTATAACCACTAAAACCATCTAGAAAGGAGAAAAATTTCTTCCAAGCAAGAGTGTCAAGGACCTGATCTGCAAATGGAAGGGGGAAATGGCCTTTCTGTGTAGCCTTGTTCAATTCTCTATAGTCCACACAAATTATCCATTTAGCATTTTTCTTATGGGCAACAATTAATGGTGAAACCCATTGGCTATCTAAAATAGGATATATAAAATTAACATCCAAGATATTTTGCAACTCTTGTTTTACTACATCCCTAACGTGTGGATTTAGTCTTCTTCGAGGATGCTGAATAGCACAAACATATTTTTCTATATAAATGTCAGGGGTACATAGTTGTGGATCAATGCCCTTCATGTCAGAATATTCCCAAGCAAAAACTTGCTTATATTTATGGAGAATCTGAATTAACTTTTTACATTGCTGATCATCCAGATCGGGCGCATTAATATTCAAAGTTTTACCAGGTTCAATTTCAATGGGAATGCTATTATGGATGATATTCGTAAGTATACAATCATTATTCAAAACCTCTAGTGGATCTTCCTGGGCCTCATTAACATGTTGTATGTAGGTTTTAACCCTGTACAAAAATTACCTACAAATGAATTCTTAAAAACAGAAAATAAACAATGGTAAGAGCATAAAACATAAAACATATATACACAGAGATTTTCCTCGGGATACCAAAATTGAGACTACTAGATTGATTTTTCAATATATTCCTTTTAATGTTACAATACATATATATACATGTCTAAGAATCCATAAATCCCAATCCATTAACCATTCATTAGAACATAATTGTAGTTCCCTTGACCAGATCTACAAAATACCATGGGCAGAAAACCATCATGCCCAAAACCATGTGTGAAATCTACGCACAAAAACATAGATAGGTATGCCCACCTAAAAAGGGGTCCAACTTTTTTTTTCACAGGGCACTACCCTAGACCCCATAGAGGGGGGCAACCACCACCGTCAAACCCCTTGACAGGGGGGGCTGCTCCCCCCCGTGTGACCCCCCCGTTGCACCCGACGCAACAAAGGGGGGACTGGCCGTCCCCCCTCTAACCCCTCAACTTCACGTGTGTGGCTAGACATGGAAAGAATATAACACACACCCAACATTATGTGATTTGTTGTTTTATTTCCACATGGGGGGTCAGAGGAGAGCTTAGTCATTGGTCCAACATTGCAATGCCCATTGTTTCTATACACTAAGAAATCTTCTCAATGCTCACAGACTTCGTCAATGCATCGCAATATTCTTCAAAGTGTCCACCTTTACCAGAAACACCATTTTTTCCTCAACCATATCGCTCACAAAATGATACTAAACATCAATGTGCTTTGTCATTGAATGATAAGCAGGTTTCTTTGCCAAGAAAATTACACTTTCGCTGTCAAAGTCTATCCTTATAGATCGTTTTACTAACCCCATATGTGAACATAATCTATGCAACCAAACTACTTCCTTTCTTGCATGATTAGTTTCCATGTATTATGCCTCTGTAGTTGAAAGTGCCACTACAGATTGTCTCTTGCTCATCCAACTGAATGCACCTTCAAATAGCTTAAGCACATACCCACTTGTAGATCTTCTCTGGTCCATATATCTAGCTTAGTCTGCATCAACAAAGCAACAAATGTCCAAAACTCTATCCAACCATGGTCTTCCTTGGTAGCACATACCATAATCACTAGTTCCACACCAATACCTGAAAACCCGCTTCACTGCTATCCAATGCTCTTTCCCTAGTTTTGAAATAAACTTGCTCAATACTCCCATTGCATGTGAAATGTATGGTCTAGTACAGACCATTTCATACATCAAGCCACCAACTACACTTGCATATGGAACGCATGAAATGTCTTCTTCCTCTTCTTGTGTCTTGGGATATTGTTTAGTAGATAACTTTACACTTATAGGAATAGGAACCTTCACCGATTTACTATCTTGCATCTTAAACATCTGTAGTATTGTCTCGACATAATTCCTTTGGTTTAAACAAAGCTTCCTCTTTTCCCGATCTTGGTTAATTTCCATGCCCACAATACAATTTGCAACACCAAGATCTTTCATGTCGAATTTGGAGGTCAATTAGGTCTTCAAATATTGGATAATTTTTTTGTTATTTTCAATCAACAACATATCATCAACATAAAATAACAAATAAATAACACAGTCACCAATTAATTTAAAATACACACAGTGATATGCTTTGATTATGGTGAAGCTAAGTCCCGTTATAAATGTATCAAATTTCTAATACCATATCCTTGGTCACTGTTTTAACCCATACAAATATTTTTTTAACCTGTATACTAGTTCTTTCTTACCCTTCACCACAAAGCCTTCAGGTTGCTTCATGTAGATCTGTTCTTCCAGATTCCTATGAAGAAATGTTGTCTTCACATCCATATGTTCTACCTCAAAATAAAAAGTAGCATCTAACATATAAAAGTAATCTAATAGAAGCTACCTTGGCAAAATGAGAAAAAATATCACCAAAATCAATTCCCGACCCCTGGGAATAACCTTTTGCTACTAGCTGAGCTTTGTGTTTCTCCACCTTTCCTTCTTCATTCATCTTCTTCTTAAACACCAATTTGCTTCCAATGGGTTTCCTTCCAGCCAACAACTCCACTAGATCCCAAGCCTCATTTTTGTCCAAAGATGCCATTTCATCAACCATGGCCTCTTTCCATAGTTTTCCAACCTCTGAATCTACTACCTCCTTGATAGTTTAGGGATCATCAAAAGTAATAGATAAAGCAAAATTTTAATAGAAAGCAAATGGACTATACCTTTTTGGCTGCTTTCTTTCTCCAACTGGTCTTCTCACAACTAGAGTTTGTGGCTCTTCATCTTCTGATTCCTTTTCTGCTGTAGAGTCTGATTCTTCCTCCTTTATCTTAAACTCTACCTTCTCAGGGTCCTTTGGTAGGACTTCATGTTCAATAACATCTTTCACCCCTCTAAACAAAACATCAAGGCTATAAAACACCTTCCTTTTTTATGGGTTCCAAATCTTATAACATTTTAAACCATCCTTATACCCAATAAATATGCACCTTTCATATTTAATATCTAACTTGGTTCTTTTCTCCTTTGGAACATGTACATATGCATCAAAGCCAAATACCCTCAAATGTGAAAGAGAGGGTTTCTTACCAGTCCATACCTCATGTGGAGACTTATCCTCCAACGTTGATGAAGGTGATCTATTAACAAGGTAACATGCAGTCACCACCGCCTCTGGCCAGAATTCTTGTCTTAACCTGACACCATTGAGCATGCTCCTTTCCTTTTCCTTCAATGTCCTATTCATTCTTTCTGCAACTCCATTTTGATGAAGTGTGTATGGAGTAGTATTCTGCCGTTCTATACCATACTTCTTACAAAACTCTTCAAATTCATTCTTGTAGAACTCTCCACCATTATCTGTGCTCAAAACATTTATCTTCTTCTCTGTATGGTTTTCCACCAAACCCTTAAATTATTTAAACACGTCAATTACTTCATTTTTCTTCCTTAGGAAATATATCCATGTATTCCTTGAGAAGTGAACTATAAATGATACATAGTACACAAACTTACCTAGTAATGGAACCAACACAGGTCCAATCACATCAATGTGCACAAGCTCTAGTTTACCTTTTTCCCTCTTAGCACCAGAGGGGAAACTCACTCGGTTTTGCTTCCTGTTGTTGGCTTAGGGGCTCTTGACCCAGGTTCAGAGTTAGCTGCACCAACCAACAAAACCCTACACTACTAGCCCTTTTGGAAACAACCTGCGTAGCGCAGGCTGCAGTCTCACCTGAAGAAGTATTAAGGGATGCAAGAACCAAGTTTTTGCATCTCGAGACTAGTGTGATGTCTTCCAATGCCTTGGATTTTCCTTCGCATAGATCGATAGACTTCCAGGGCTCTTTAATGTTACTAGGTCAAAGCGGCCTTCAGACCTTCACGTACGTCCACGATCAGTCCTTGTAGACCTTAAACAATTGATTTATCTACTTTCACACATCAAAAAGTAACCCTAGATGGGAGTTCACGTAGATCTACTTCATTCATCAGGAAGCGTAAGAGAAATAATATGAAACTTTGCGGAAGTGGCTCAACATTCATTTCATACATTATTAAGATAGATTCATTAAATTCGCGTAGCATTCAATCATTATTTTATAAAACATGTCATTCATCAGTAGCATATAACATAATCAGATATAAACAAAAATACATAGTAATCCTACAGAAAGTCTTCTTTATTGATATTTAGTTCACTGATTACAGACTCTCTACCCTGCGCACAGAGCTGCAGGGGTCCGCGTACTCAGCTGCGGACTCTACCCAGGCCTCCTGTGCACTCAGCTACAGGAGCCTTCCCTTCTCTATCTAAGCATAGGAAACAGAGCCTTCGTGCCTTAGCTCTTGCCTAAGACAACTAAAATCTTCTATATACCTAATTCTCTATCAAAATTTGTCCTACTAGAACTCGCTAAGACTCAACTATTTATAGAACCTTCAATATAATGCCATGGTTTGCGTACCCGGTGACTCTCAAAACTGACTCAAAGCTTTACCAAAAATAGGGGTCTAATCCCCTTTGACTCTTATTCATCTACGCGCTCCGCTTCCATAGATCGCAGAGACTTTACATCTTTTACAAAACTATATACAAAATTTTGGTTAACTAACCCCAAAATGACCCTAGGGACCCCATCCCAATAGGCCCCCAACACAAAGATCGTGACTCGCCCTTGAGTCACTCAGCTGGTTGTTCCACTTTGTGGTGGAGTTTGTTGAATGCCTTGGTCAGTGCCTGAAGCTCTGCGGTGCTCTATTCTGCTTCTTGCTGGACTTCCTGGACCAATTTATCTGTGGTTGGCCCCTCTACTACTAGTTGCGTAGTACTCCATTTCTGCTGCATTTCCTTCAACTTCTTATGAATGTTTTGTGAAAAATGGCTTACTTCCTCTGTCTAAGGCTCAAGCCATGCGCTGAGCAAGGACTTCTTCTTTTGCAATTCCTGTATTTGCAACAATTTTTCTTTTCCTTCCTGTAAGCGTGTGAAGTGTTGGACTGGTGCCAATTTCCCTGTTGTCATACTAATCTCATCGTACTACTGCTGCGCTTCCCTGATTTATGTGTTCAACTGTTGTAGCAGAGGATCCTCCTGCAGTGTATCCTAGAGGCCTAGTGCCTAAGTGAAGAGTTGGTCACAAACTTGTACTGTGACGTCTTGTTGGGCCATGGATTGTTTTATCACTACTCCTCTTTGTTCCCAAACCTCCAGCGGTGTAGTCAGCTGCAACTTCAACTACAACTCAACTATTTGCATCCTCAAATCGAAAGTCACCTTCTTGACCTTTTCCTTTGACACGCATGCTCCAGCAGCCAATTTCCTCAGTTTAGCAGAGGCCTCTGCGTCTACGGGTATATTGAGCTCAGGCATGGACTTGCAGGCCTACTCAATTGTTGTGACCAAATTCTCGCGCTGTGTTCGTAATTCCTCTTGTTCCTTCAGCGCCTGAGTATTTTTTGCGAAAAGATGCTCATTGTTGACAATAAACTTATTAGCGATAGTGAGTGCGGGCTTCTCTTTGATTTTCAATTCATCGGAGACTCCCTGATGCAACTCATGAAGGGTCTGAAGTGGCAGTGTGGCAAGGTTCAATGCCATATTGTTCACTGCATTGAGCAGTATGTGATCCTCATCTGATTCCACACGGACTGACCCTTCTGGTAAAGGATCAGTCCATCAGTCCGTTAGTCTCACCTATGTGCCACTCGCCTTCATAACATCCACCTAAATTATGTTTTCCTGGATCTGTAGGTCGCATATATCCTTTTGGATGCTCCCTAGCGTTTGCAGATATTGCTGCTCAAATTGCTGCAGCACCTCTGTTTTTGTGTCCTGAATCTTTTCACCGATATCATCGAGATCGTCCTCTGTCAGCACCATGGGATTGATATGCGTCTGCTTGTCAGACCTGTGTTTCTTTCACTGTCCACCTTTCTACACCTACACACACTTCTTCAGGATGAAAGGAGTGCTTTGCTCCTCACTGCCACCTCCTCCTTGCTCTGATAGCTCTTGCTCGTCAATGTGGTGAGAAGAAAACTTCTCACTCTCCTCATCATCCTTCTGTTCTCTTTCTGCCTGTGCTTTGGCAACGCGCTCCTCATCCATATGGGCCTTCTCTGTAGCTACGTTAGCAACTTCCTTCTTCTTTTGTTCTGTTAGTGTGTGCGCAACCTTTTGAGAAACATCCTTCCGATTTTGCACAGCATATCTTTCTGCGCCTATGCTTGTTCCTGCATCTAACTCCGTAGGCGTGCACCATTCCTGAGGCCAAATACCCACAAATTCTTGGATATATATATTCATCACCATATAAGGTAGCGGGTGTCATTTTTGCTCAGGGTCTCTGTGCACTTTGATTGAGACCCTATGAAAATCGACTTTGAATTCTGCATAGGCCGATAGCTGCATGAACAAGGTGGGAGACAACCTTGGATGTTGATTAACGACCAAGTGCATGTCCATATCCATCAAAACCCAAAAGGTATTAGTTTCTTTAAAACGCTCTGGATCTTTTGTGGTCCACAATGAGGCAAACACGGTGCCTCAGGAAATTCTTCTTTGTGTGGAAGAAACTGGATATCCTGACAACAATGGCCAGGCATAATGAAACAACCTACTCTCCTCCTATGCCTCTCGATAGTTCACAAGGAACTCTTGACAAATATACTTGGCCCAGTTGTATTGTACCCGCTTCACGCATTGAGATGCGAGCGATATGACCAGCGCCAGAGCTTCATTCGCGCGACATTTTCTCATTAATTTGTCTGCTACAATCTGGGCAGACAACTATACTATTAGGTTTAAGATGGACGTGATAGAGTATCCTCGCGACTTTTTGATTAGACCAAATTCCTTCTTCATCTTATCTGCCAACTCTTTTTCTCCGGTTTTTCCTCCAAAATATTTGGAAAGGTTAGCCCCTTTGTACAACAACCTTGTTACCCTTTGATCAACATGTATGTGATGCGGATAGGCTCACCTCGCCATAGGCACCCATCGTGCACTAGCGTGAGGAGCTAGCGCACAAAGATCATGTTGATTGGGGAGTGATGATAATGTGGCACTAATAGTAGATTGACAAACCCTGACTACTCAACACCATAGACCCACTTCAAGGACCACAACATTGTAACCACCGTATCAACATAGAAACTTTTCTGCATATAGTTGTGAGTCGCTAAGTGTGGAAACCTTGCATGGTCCTCGAGGTCCCAATCCTCCATATTAAGCAACAAAATGCGCGCTAGCCAAGGACCTTCGAACGTGACGTGCTAAGGAAGCAAAGGTGTCAAAACTGAAAATTTATTAGAATCAGGATCCTTGGTTACTTTAGCTTTTCCCTTCTACGGAGGGATATACTTAGGTAGCCTCATCATAGGCTCTACCCCTTCTACATCGACATCCTCGATACCCTGGAATTATCCCTCTTTTAGGTCCATTAATTTTCTTGGTTTCTTGTCGTTTTTATGCTTTGACTATGTATCTGTATGATTTCTTGGTGAAATTTGCACTAACGCTGACTTCTTCTCTTTTTCCTTCGTGGCTGGTTTCTTTTCTTTCATGGCGGGCTTCTTTTATTTTGTCACCATTTGTTTTGGTCGAGGCAACCTCAGCACTGTAGGCATAACAAGCGTAGTCTCCATACTAGATATGTCCGGACCTGGGGCATCAGATACAACTGCTTCTGAACTGAGGGCTTCAGCGGGGTTAGTGGTAGTCATTCTTTCCATAAATAACTCTCGGGCTCTTGGAGAACAATTCGCAAGCGAAAAAATTTCTTCCCAGATCGCTTGGCTCATATACGACAGATAGTAAAATGCTCCAACAATTCTCAGAATGCAAAGCGTTCTCTATTGGACCAACATTCTTAATTTATAGGGGGATTTTAATTCAAATCCAATTGTTCCCCCCAAATTCTGATAATAAATGCTTCTTTGGCGGAAAATATTCAAATATTTTTGCCTTAATTGCTACCTCCCCACTCCTCTTAATCATTTTCTGGCCATCCCATCATGAATAGTAACTCCAACGGTCATTTTATTACTAGGCTACGAGGTACCTTTCCCTCTCATGCAACGACCTGAGCACAACTTCATTTGGTGCATCCTCATCAATCTTCGCGTAGCTTTCTCACTACCTAGTCCCCCAAATCGGGTAGTGTAGTTTATAGTCTCGCGCTCCCTTACATCTGCTTAAAGCACTAAGACTGTCCTGCTACCATATAGTCATTGCATAAGATCCCCCTTATATATCTTCAACCTACTTCCATTTACTTTTCCCAGGAAGGGCTCCCCATTCAGCTTCGCGAGCTGAACTGCACCACCATTCGTAACTTCCTTGACAATATATGGTCCTAACCAATGCATTTGAAATTTACTTGGAAATTTAGTGAAATTACTATCATATAACAACAAAAGATCATTTACCTTGAATGTGAGAAGCTTAATATGGCAATCATGTCATGATATTTTGCGTTCCTTCTATACTTGTTGGTGGAATCCTGCCAAAAATAGATCCTCCTCTAGTTCCATGAGCTGAACGAGCCGTTCTTCCAAGGCCTCGCAATCCGCTATATCCATCAAGGATACTATGTGCACACTCGGCACAATGTATTCCATAGGCATTACTGCTTCGACCCCATAGACTAATCTGAACGAAGTTTGTCTTTCCAGCTTCTTACAGGTTGTCCTATAGGCCCACAGCACTATAGGTATGCACAAATCCTAATCATTTTGCTGCAAATTATAGATATTTTTCAGCGCGTTCTCAATTTGTTTTTAAAAGCTTCGACTGTCCCATTTTCCTGCGGGTGATACGGTGTACTCTTTTGATGGCAAACTTGGAATTCCTCTATCAATGCGCTAATTGTCTCATTCACAAAGTGCATACCCCTGTCCTTCATCATACCTTGGAAGTGTCTCAATTTTTCCCTTGCCCCCAGTAGGATTCATATCGATGACATTATCTGTATCATCGAGTTTGGGATCAAGGACCTTCCCGACATTGTCGAGGAGACCACTAGACATGATTGTGCTGTGGTCCTTAGGAAAGCTAAGCCTCCAAAGAAAAGCCTAAGCAAGTCTGAGTTTCTTGCCCTTAAATACCTTAGGGACAGCCCTGACATTGTCATCCTTAAGATAGACAAAGGTGAGGCTGTCGTCATTCTTGATAAGCCTGATTATATCCATAAAATGGTCGACCATCTTTCTAGCAGTGGAAGTTACATCAAGCTCAAGATGAATCCCATTAAGTCTATTTCGAAAGAGGTAGCATCCGCAATTAAAGCATATTCCTCTCTCCTTACCCTCTCCCGGAAGCTCCTCGAAAACAATCCCCTTACCCCTAGAATCTATGGCCTTCTAAATATTCATAAACCTAGGGCCCCCTTAAGGCCTATTGTCAACCCAATAGGTGGACCTCGCTATCTTCTTGCGAATTTCCTTGCCCAAAAACTCAAGCCTCTTGTTGGTCGCACAAAGTCTTTCGTTAAAGACTCTGCCTCCTTTGTTCAAGAGTGGAAAGATATCAAATTAGAGCCTGGAGATTTGTTGGTGAGTTTTGATGTTGTATCCCTATACACCAAAATACCCATCCAAGAGGCCATTGATATCATTAATCGCATCACTGATGAAAACACTGGCAAGCTTGTAGGCCTCTACCTCACCTCAACTTTCTTCAATTTCCAGGGTGAGTTCTATGAGCAAACTTGTGGTATTGCGATGGGTTCCCCTCTTTCCCCTATTGTAGCTAACTTGTTTATGGAATATTTTAAGACTAAGGCCTTAGCCTCCGCTCAATTTTTCCCTAAAAAATGGAAGAGATTTGTTGATGACACCTGTGTCATTTGGTCTCACAGTTGTGAGAAACTTGATCTGTTTCTTAACCACCTTAATTCTCAGTAAGAGTCCATCAAGTTCACGATGGAAATTGAAGAGAAGGGTTGCCTTCCCTTTCTTGACATTCTCCTTTCTAGGAGAGATGATGGTTCTGTTTGTCACCAAGTTTTTCTAAAGAAGACCCACGCGGAAAAGTATCACCATGCCAGTTCTCATCACTTCCCTGTTAAGAAATTTGGGGTTCTCAGCACCCTTGCTACCTGCACTAAGAATATCTGATGATATCCACCTTGATCAGGAGAAGTCTCATGTTCTTGAAGTTTTTCTAAATAATGTGTACAGCAAGACCAAGTGCCTCAAGGCCTTTCACAAAGCCAACAAAGTGCCTAGAGAAAAACCTGCCCATGCTGATCCTATCGCCAAGGTTCATCTCCCATATATCCAAGGGAGCACAGATAGGATTGCCCATATTCTTAAAAATATGAATGTCTCTTCTTCTTTCAAACCTTTCTAGACCATTAAAAATTCCTTGAGATCCGTTAAAGACCCTATTCACCCTAAAGACACGAAAGGGGTCTACCTCAGTCCCTGCTCCTATGGTATCCCCTACATTAGAGAGATAGGCAGGTCTATTAAACAGAGAATCGGTGAGCATGCAACTAACATTAGACACAATCACTCTCGCACATCAGCCTTTGCTGAGCATTCTGTGAAGTCGAAACACCATGTTTGCATTGAATAATGCAAATGCATCACTAGGGTTGACCATTTCCATCATAGGAAACTCAGAGAAGCAATTGAAATAGAGAGGCATTCCAAAAACCTCAATAGGGATGATGGCTAGATCTTAACTAAAAAAGTTGGATTCCAGCTCTCTCCTCTTGACCCTTCTTCCCTTCCCTCTCCTCTCCACTTTCCGTTCGTGTTGGGTCTCCCTTCTCGCGTTCTGGCTTTATTCCCCTGGATCCAATATTATTTTTCTTTGTTTGGTAGTGTAGTTTTCCTCCTTCCATATACATTTTTTATTTTTATAAATATCAAAATAATTAATATATTGAATTTAAAATAATAAGAATACCATTCTCTGAATTACAACTGAATACAAAATATTATTATAATAATTCTAAATTAATAATTTGAATATGAATACCATCAATACATTATTTAGCAAATTACCAAAATTCCAATTATAGTCTTTTTATATCTTATAGATATTACAATAATAGATTAAAATATTATATTTTATAGAAATTAATATATTTATTTAAAATTTTACAATAATAGTTCTAAACTAATGAATCTCTATAATCATAATAATAATAAGAATACCATCAACACATTATTGATTAGATTTAATATTATTACAAGAACTAATAATATTAAATTATTAATAAATTACATTATTTAATCAATTTAGTTATGAGATGATTTATCTTATGATTTTTTCATAAACAGCTAGTTTCTAATTTTATGGTCAAACCCTAACTAAAAATCTTATTATAATATTTAATATATTATTAAAACTATTATTCCATCTATAATATCGAGATATAATATTTATTTATCACATAACAACAAATTTCCAGCTAAATTTATATTATCAAATTATAATATCGAAACATAATATTTATTTATTACATAAAACTAAATTATTAAACTATTTATCAAATTAACTAACAACTAATTTCCAACGGATAATTTCCAATGGCTAACTCCGAGTAGCGATGCATCCTTGCTATTTATTCCCTCAGATCTACTGATTTCTCACCTTGTCCTGGAGATGAACCACATTAGTTGGTTCGAAACGTCAACCCAATCTCAACGATGTGATTAATCTGAAAGACTGATATATACATTATGGATCACAAAAGTCTTAGATCTAACATTATCACCCTATACGGAAGGGAAATGGCTGACAAGGCACGTCAATTTGAACAGGCACGACTGCAAGTTGCTAAGAAGAAATCAGATCTAACGTTCCTCAAAAGATGTAGGGATGCATCATTGATTCCAGTGTTTTCCCTTATTTCTTATTCCCTTAATAATTCCAAGAATAGTCATATTTTTCTTAAATCTAGTTTGGCTCTGATCACATCTAAGAATGGTTTATTGAGGAGAGATCTAGATCAATTATCCCACATGCTTCTTTCTCTCCATTTGGATCTTGCTAATAAGGTCTCAATTTTTCTTTGTAGAGTATTTGATCGCAGTTTGGCAGAAAAGGCCCTGTGGCTAGAGGAACTCTCCAAGAAAAAGAAAAATGCTAAATTTGAACAAACTTGCGGTGTTGCGATGGGTTTCCCTCTTTCCCCTATCGTAGCTAACTTGTTTATGGAAGATTTTGAGACCAAGGCCTTAGCCTCCGCTCAATTTTTCCCTAAAAAATGGAAGATATTTGTTGATGACACCTGTGTCATTTGGTCTCACGGTCGTGAGAAACTTGATCTGTTTCTTAACCACCTTAATTCTCAGTCAGAGTCCATCAAGTTCATGATGGAAATTGAGGAGAATGACCGCCTTCCCTTTCTTGACATTCTCTTTTCTAGGAGAGATGATGGTTCCATCTGTCACCAATTTTTTCGAAAGAAGACCCACACGGAAAACTATCTCCATGCTAATTCCCACCACTTCCCTGCTAAGAAATTCGGGGTTCCCAGCACCCTTTCTACCCGTGATCTAAGAATAACTGATGATATCCACCTTGATCAGGAGAAATCTCATCTTCTTGAAGTTTTTCAAAATAATGGGTATAGCAGGACCGAGTGCCTCAAGGCCTTTCACAAATCCAGCAAAGTGCCTAGAGAAAAACCCACCCATGCTGATCCTATTGCCAAGGTTCATCTCCCATATATCCAAGGGACCATGGATAGGATTGCCCATATCCTTAAAAAGATGAATGTCTCTTCTTCTTTCAAACCTCTCTAGACCATTAAAAATTCATTGATTTCTATTAAAGACCCCCTTGACCCTAAAGACACGAAAGGTGTCTACCTCATTCCCTGCTCCTGTGGTATACCCTACATTGGAGAGACAGGTAGGTCTATTAAACAGAGAATCGGTGAACATGAAACCGAAATTAGACACAATCGCTCTTGCACATCAACACTTTCCGTGCATTTTGTGAATTCGAAACACCATGTCTGCATTGAAGAATCCAAAGTCATCACTAGGGTTGACCATTTCCATCATAGGAAACTCATAGAAGTAATTGAAATAGAGAGGCATGCTAAAAACCTCAATAGGGATGATGGCTGGAAATTAAGTAAAAGTTGGATTCCAACTCTCTCCTCTTGACCCTTCTTCCCTTCTGTCTCCTCTCGCCTTTCCATTTGTGCTGGGTCTCCCTTCTCGCCTTCTAGCTTTATCCCCCTAGATCCAGTATTTTTTTTTTGTTTAGTAGTGTAGTTTTCCTCCTTCCATATATAAATATCAAAATAATTAATATATTGAATTTAAAATAATAAGAATACCATTCTTTGAATTATAACTAAATACAAAATATTATAATAATAATTCTAAATTAATAATTTGAATATTGAATACCATCAATACATTATTTAGCAAATTACCAAATTCCAATTATAGTCTTTTTATCCTTATAGATATTAAAATAATAGATTAAAATAATTATATTTTATTATTATAGAAATTAATATATTGATTTAAAATATTACAATAATAGTTCTAAACTAATAATTTTAATATTATGAATCTCTATAATTATAATAATAATAAGAATACCATCAACACATTATTGATAAGATTTAATATTATTACAAGAACTAATAATATTAAATTATTAATAAATTACATTATTTAATCAATTAGTTATAGATGATTTAACTTATGATTTCTTCATAACAACTAGTTTCTAATATTATGGGTCAAACCCTAACTAACAAATTATTATAATATTTAATATAATATGAAAATTATTATTCCATCTATAATATCGAGATATAATATTTATTTATCACTCAACAATTATTTTCTAGCTAAATTTATATTATCAAATTATAATATCGAAACATAATATTTATTTGTTACATAACAACTAAATTATTAAACTATTTAACAAATTACCTAACGGGTAATTTCCAATGGCTAACTCTGAGTACTGATGCATCCTTGTTATTTATTCCCTCAGATCTACTGATTTCTTATGATGAAGATGAACCGCATTAGCTGGTTCGAAACGTCGACTCAATCTCAATGATGTGATTAATCCGAAATACTGATATATACATCCAAACCTTGTTAAGACATGTTCAAACAAGAATTTTACTGCTGTAGAGCTTGTACAATCCTTTACAGGTTGTGATTCTGCCCATCTGGTTAAATATTCTGTCGTAGTGATAATGTAGAGCGCACCAGTTTTCTTCCTAGGGCGTTGAATTAGCCCAATAAAATCAATCGCCCACTTTTCAAATGCCTGCAAAGATACCTAAGGATGTAGTGGTAGCTCATCCCTTCATGATGGTTTTCTAGTACTTTGACATGCATTGCATGCCTTACAGTATGCTTTGGAATCCTTGTGCAAAGTTGGCCACCATAACCCTGCACGCAAAATCTTCTGCGTCGTTTCTTTCTTCGCATAATGGCCTCCCGTTGCTCCTCCATGAGCCTCAACGAGGATAATATCACACTCAAAGTCTGCACATATCTCTACAACATCTCATATGCACCCATCTTGTACAAATGTCCAGCAATTACCGAAAAATCGGCTGCGTGTACTAGTAATTCTTTCTTTTACTGACTTGTATATCCTTCAGGTGCCATCCCTGTAATTAAGAAGTGAATAATATAAAAAAAAGGTTATCATCTACACGTACTGCAAAGAGATGTGCATTAGGAAACCCTTCCTCCAAATTACTAGGTTCCTCGCTTGTTTCAATTCGCGACAGATGGTCAGGTCCAACATTCAACCTCCTCGGATTCATAATGACTTCAAATTCATACTCTTGAAATAATAACAACCATCTGCAAATATTTCCCCCAAACACATGCTTTTTGACCAGGTATTTTAAGGCCAAATGATCTATATACATCTTGAAATGTCCTCCCAATAGATAATGCCTGAATTTTTACAGCACGTAGACCATGGCCAACCCTTTGCGCTTAGTTGTTGAATAATATTTCTCGACCTTTGATAAATTTCTACTTGTGAAGGATATAGGATGGTCTAGTTCTCCTTCGCTGGCCTGTGTTAATACTACACCCAGTGCAATGCAAGAAGCATCCACGTGAACACGAAACTCCTTTTTCCAATCGGGAAATACCAAGATTGGTGCAATTACCATATTTTCTTTCAACACATCTAAGCGACGTTGACATTGTTCATCGCAACAGAATGTCACATCCTTGTTTAGCAGTTTTTCCATGGGTGCGGTAATTTGAGCATAAGTTTTGATGAATTTTCTATAGTATCACTTGTGTCCTAGTGTCACGCGTAGTTTCTTGATATTCCTAGGGGCCTCCAAGTTCACAATCACTACAATATTTGCAGGGTCAACCATCTATCCTTGTTTGCACACAACATGACCTAGAAAGATCCCAAAAGCTACACATAATATACCATTTTCAAATTCAACGCTATCTGATACCTTTGACATGTATCCAACACAAGCCGTAGACTTGCTAAATGGCACTTCACTAAGCCAAACATCGTCCAATCATCAAAATACACTTCCAAGAACTTATGAATGAATTCTTTGAATTCTGCTATGACTACGTGGGAAAATATTGTAGGTGCATTCTTCAATCCAAACGGCATAATAGTGTACTGAAAGCAACCCCACTCTATCACGAAGGTTGTTTTTCTCCTATCCTCTGGAGCGATCTTGATTTGATGATACCCAGAAAACCTATCAATAGAGGAATAGGCCTCCTGCCCTTCGACATTGTCTAATGCTTCATTTGTAAATGGTGTCAGAAATGGATCATGAACACAAGCATCATTAAGCTTCCGCAAATCTACGCAAATAATTATCTCACCTTTTTGTTTGTTCTCTTGGACCACTATCGGCATCACCCAATTAGACTCTTCAACAGGTTCGATAATGCCTACCTCCATCATTTTATCTAGCTCTTGGCGAACCTTCTCCTTATACTTAGGATTAAGGTGATAAGGCCTCTGTTTAATGGGCTTCACATTTAGATTCAATGTGATCTTCATAATGCCCAAATCACCAATTATGCCCTTTAAATCTGAAAACTTAGTGGGGAAGAGATCTTGGTATTTGCGAAGTAATTCAACAACTTTATCTATTGTAGCGTTGTCCCAATAGTCTCCAATCTTTGTGAACTTCAGTTCTTCTTCAGTGCCAATGCTTACTTGCTTCATTTTCAAAGGTGAAAATATGTCTGGGTTCTCTACTTGTGGGCCTTCAACTTCGCGATGCCCTTATATCTCTGAAATATTAGTATTCCTTGGGTCTTCTTCCTCCTCTTCAGCGGTCACATTATAACATTCCAATGCATGGCGTAGCTGGGTGCTCCAATCTGGTTGGGTCCATTCCATAGGTTCCTTTGGTGTTCTAAAGATAACTGCTTTAATTTCTTACAACACTTCATTAATGCTTGTAAATTCATCTTCAAAGCTGAAGGTCAATAAGAAACCTTCCTTCAATACATCCCATTCCACAGTGCCATGGCAGAGCTCCACTTCAAGGTACCAGTTCATGGGGATTGTATACAAGGTATGAAAAAGTATGTGTACCCATTCTGGCTGCTGTTTTGTCCCCCATACCTTAGTCCATTTTTGTGAGGCGATCTCGCAGATCATCCTTTCCATTATACTTCTCAGTCATTCTGGTATTAGCATGCCCAAACCATAGCTTCATCATTCTCTTGTAATCCCGACATCTAAAAAAACTATCCTTGTACGTACCCCACCATTGTGCGGGCGTAGAGCGCAATGCAAACTCCAAGGCTTGAAAGCGGTGGTCCTCAGGGACTTCACACTCAAATTCATCTAAAAACATATCTACATCAGTCAAATAATCATAATAAGGTAACTTTCTTACCTTTGATGAAACACAATGCAGTGACTTCGTCATCATATTGCACTGGAATGTAGACACTTCATGTAAGCGGCTTTTCCAATGCTCTAACTCCTCATCTGAATCAAAAGT
Organism: Pinus taeda; assembly: GCA_000404065.3. Lineage (NCBI taxonomy): Eukaryota > Viridiplantae > Streptophyta > Pinopsida > Pinales > Pinaceae > Pinus > Pinus taeda. The sequence goes on along the minus strand of APFE031726803.1, from coordinate 114,243 downwards.
GCATGAAACCTCCGGGTCCCGCACGATGCGTCCATCCGCCATCAGATTGATCCAGTCTTGATCTTGTGCAGTTATCTTGTAAATTTGATCCAGCTCATCATCACTTTCTACATAATCGCAGACTGGTTCAGTATAGCACGCCCCTTCTGTAGGATCCAATGGCACTATAACCCTAAGTGGATTTCTTTCAAATGACATTGTCCTCTTCTTTAGATTAATGACCCCGTTCATGTCAATGGCCCAGTCGATTCCCAGGAGCACAAGGTAGGGATTACTGTCATCGACAATTTCTATAACTTCAAAGTCTGCTACCGCACACGCACTATCAATATCAATCATTACTACATATAAGCGTCCCATGGGGATGATTGTCTGCTGATTCACCATCCTGAGCTGAATCAGAGACTGCTGCAATGCATGTCTCCCCATCCTTTCCCATGTCTGTTTCAGCAGAACATTCGCATCAGACCCTAGATCCAAGATGACCTGGTGCATTTCATAATCGACTATCTGCGGTGTTAGTCACATCTCTCGCCCTATTCGTGCCTTATGATTACCAATATTTCTAACATCGTGGTGTTCATTAGGAACCCTTTCTTTACTGACACATTTATTTATTAATTCCTGTAGTCCTTCCACAACCTTGCTTATCGCACAACAGTTTCATGCAGGTCTCCAAAAACGTAGTAAGCACAGAATGGTAAACTTCTTATGTTGTACTGGTCTGTAGTGTCTTTCCCTATATTCTTGAGGTGGAGGCTTCAACGAAGCTCTTATTTTCTTCCATAAATGTTTCCATAGTGTGCTTAAGATCAAAGGCTGATTCTTTCTCAGGAGCTTTGCAAACCCATCCATCTTCCTCAGGCTGTTTACCTTTATCAGCACCAATCGTCATTCTACTTCTCAACACAATATTAATACTTTGATCTTCCTCGCGGGGTTCAGACCTCATCATCTATAAATTTTGCTTCAGCTGATGAGGCTACATTTTCTTCTCTTGCATCTTAGCTATTTACACTAGGCATTCTTCTATGGCATGGTTGAATTGTTTACAGTATTGACACGATGGGTGTGTAGGGTTCGGTAAATCTCGTGCAAAGTGCTTCGACTGTCCATAGTTGTAGCAAATAATATGACCGCGACCTCTACCGGGTCCTCCTCCTCGGCCTCATTCTCAACCCTTAAAACCTTCGTGCGCTCCTCTGACACCTTGATCTGGAGTCCGAGTCTCTTATTGCATATGGTTAGTAGGGGTTCTTTCCATCATTAGCTCATAGCTTCGACAATGACACTCATCGTGGCCCACATTTTTACGAAATTACAGAACAAATGCTGAGGTGTTTGAACAAACGTCTGAAGCAAGTGGTAGTTATCCATTGCACGTTTCCCAGTAACTTGAAAAATAGCACACCATACTGCAACCCTCGTGCTTGGTCCTGTTGGGGCTTCCGGATTTATGGGGATTGTCCCCCCCCCCCCCCCCCCCCTCCTATAATATAATTCGCGTATATGGGAAAATGATCCTTATCGTGCCTATGGGCCTTGCACTTCAAATAGTAAACTTCTACGTGCACGTCTAGCATAGTCTCCTTGTCTTTCTTTAAACTCTGTAATTCTAGGTGTAGGCTTTCTAACTGTGAGTTGATATGTTGTACCTCCATGTTTGTATCCTGAATAGGTGATGTGTGTAGCCTCATCATGATCTACAAGGTTTCTTCTTGTGTTGCTATCTTCTGCTGTGACAGAGTAATTCTCAAATGGGGCAAAAGTGACACGATAAACCAGTCGCGATGCTGGCTATCTGAGATCTGCATGTTACCCTGTTTGATCTGGTACTTCAACCTCTGATCAAAGGCCCAAGGCATCTCTTCAATGTTCTTCATGATCTCTTTAAATTCAATCACTCACTGTGAGTCAAATTTAGGCTTACTAAACTCTTTTTTCATATCCGTTTGAGTTTCTGCTAGCAATGCATGAGGATTGTCAGCACAATACTTAATGTACTAGGTTAGCGCGTGATCTTGCAAGGCGGTAAACAACTACACCTTCTTTATATTATCATTGGTGCATACAATGTTCGCCACAAACTAGAAATTCTCTGGGTCTTCACTTCCTATGCCCTTGAAAATCAACATCTTCATTGCATTTGCCATGTTGAATGGAGGTGGTGGAGGTGGAGGCGTAGGTGAAGGAGTATGCAGTGGTGGTGAGGGTGGGGGTGGAGTGGATGGATGATGTGTTATAGGAATACCCTAAGTTATTAGATAAACAACACTTCATGGCGTAGTTTGCACTACCCCTTCGTCGTCACTCAAAGGAGGTCTAATCAGTGGGTTATACTGATGCCGGCAAACACCCACTACACCCGATGCTTTCCTTTATTGCAATCACAATCTTTCACCACCATTAGAACATGCCTTCAGAATTCTTGACTTGCGATATGCGACTGCCTTCCCCACTGTTTATTTCATTTACTATATAAACGACTATTGCAATATCGCATCAAGCCATCCCGTGCCTCCATCACCTCTCGCATGCGATATGCAATCACCCCTGGTCTTCAAATAAAATGGAATTTCACCTATAACCTCTTCAGTTCCACTCTCCATAAACCTTTATCGTGATATTTCTGCACCGTCGATCTTAGCTTCAATCCGACAGTTGATATCTTTTCCCGATCAACAGACTTTCTCGACGCTATATAACCGTTGATCAAGATCGGCTTGATCCGATGGTCCACAATGATATCAGCTGGAACACTTACACGACATTAATGTCTTTTTGGACCTGATGAGAATTATAAACACTTGATCTATAGAAGTTTGGGTATGCCCTTGCCATTAAAACTCGATCTCTTTATGGCCCGATATCCGTTGGATGACGAGACTTTTAGATCCTACGATCTGCGACCCTTCAAATAGCACATGGTTTATCCACTCATTTAATCCCGCAGTTAACTATGATGTAAGCATTGACTTCGGTGATCGACGGTTAGGATTTCTTTCCTACCCCTACTTCTCTTTACTTTGGGTTTGTGCCGTTTCTTGAATGTCCTTCTATGAACTTGGCTTTCTTCAGGGTTTCAGTCCTTCACTGCTCCACCACATCTCTCTCCTTAACTTAACTCCACTCGTGCCTTTATGCTCTTTCACCTTCACTGTAACACTAAAGGCTTCCTCTGATGTATACAAAGCTGAAACACAGCTCTATGGTTCTCTCCTCAAACCTCTTGCTAACAGCAATTCTACCCAAGACTTCTTTTGCTGGAATTGTTCTTTAAGACAACTCTACCCACAATCATAATTGTGAAGCTGCTTCAACAAATTCTACCCAACCACAGTTGGAAGTTTTTCTATTACTCTCCTTTGTATTTCACCTCTGGTTCTACACCTGCAACATAAGTTATGTAGAATCACTCTATCCACATACAGATTATAATTCAATTACACAGTACACCTTGTACAAACTCTGAATCGAGTTGTTTGTATTAATAATGAGTATTTACACAAGAGTCTCTCTCTCTGGCCTGATTTTCTGATCAGTGGCCTTTCTTCTCTTGCCCGTAGGCTTACAATCCGACTCTTTGACTCACTAGCTACTCTTCTAACTATTGACTAACTAACTTGTTCTCGCCTTTTAGGCTTACCTTTATACAAAAAGGTTTTGTTGAACTAATTCTAGTTTAGATCCTTAATTTGCTGAACTAACTCCTGAAAATCTTCTAAATCCACTTTTAACTCCTACTTATCCCTAAGAATCCTCTCTAGTTCCTCGAATCATGAGACCTATAAGAGTTACAATTGATTTCCAACTCTCTCATCATCATTGATCACTCATGTTCTCCTACACTTGAGACCATTATCTTCACACTTATCTAATTAATTCCTACTTTAACCACTCAAAACATTAATAATTTCATACATAGGAATCCAGATTCCTTGAAAACACAAGACCCCCTATGTCTACTAAAATACAATGATAGTTTCGAGTCAATGCTCCTGCATCAGACTCCCAAAGTAGAAAACATTCATGATCTCCTGATCATGTGTCTTCATGTGTTGATAGGAAACTCTAGGGTCCCAAACTTTAGTTTGTAGTTGTTTGAATGCTCTGCACCTTTTTTGTTGTTGTATGTCAGCTGTCTTCTATTTCATCTTCCTCTCCTTGTCAATTAGTTTCAAGTTCTTATTGATCATTCTTCCTGTTACTGTCAATCTCATCCATATGGAATGCTTCATCATTAACTTCCATAAATCTTCAATATCCATCTCTAGCATATCCTTGGGCTAGTCCATATTCTGCCATTTACTGCTACCTCTTTCTCTCAGCTTCAAGTTGTTGTTGTTGTCCACTAACTCTTCAAATTGCTGTTTATTATCTTCTCTTTGAAGTTGTCCGATTCTTAATGCCACCCTTTAATCCTTACCCTCTTTCATGATTATCTCTTTCTGCATTGAATCCTAAATTTCCATCATTCTCTCCAGTAGTCTAACATCTCTGTTCGATGTATTAAATACTTCCACAAAATCTTCCTCTTTCATTTTTATTTGGCTGCTCATTTGTGCCAAATTTTCTCCAGCATCTGCAACTAAACCTGCACTCACAAAAAAATTATTAGAATAGAAAATATAAGGCCTCCATGCCTCTTCTTCCTTTGGTAACACATCAATATGCTACTCTGATTTATCCTCCTCTATCAGCACATCGGTATGCTGATTTGAATTCTCAAAAGAATTCATGATACTGTCAGTTAGTCTCTCCTCCATACCATCTTTTTCAATGATATCTCTCTGTTCTGGTTCACAATAATGAACTCCTCTTCTGTAATGTCAGTTTGCTGAACTTTTATTACCATCTCCTTTTCCTTATGATTTTCATTCATGACAATTTCTTTGTCTTCCTTTTTCAACAATCTGTCTTGAGCATTTATCCTTTGCTTTTCCAACTCCCTTCTTTGAAAGTCTAATTTTCCATACAACTCAATAATTTCAATTGGAGTAGAATTTGGAAATTTTACACAATTTTCCATACCTTCCTTTGTTATTGACAAATCATCAGATGTCCTTTCTCCCTTTACTAAATCTTTTGCATAGACTTCTTCTTTCTTAACATCTTTTAGTAGATGCCCTTCTTCTTCAATACATTTTGCCTTGCTATCCCTCTGTAACCCTTCTTCCAGTGCTATCCTTGTCTCATCATCTGCATTAATATTCTCTTGCATTTGTTCTTCATCAATAACATTAATCAAATTCATTAGATTACCTCTCTGAGACAATATTCCTTCATTCTTCATCAGAATAAGATCTTCATCTTCCATCTCTATGACAACTTTAAATGATTGTCTTCTCACATTGAGTAACTCATCCATAGACTCTTCCTATTGTATCCAGTCTAATTCTTATTCTTCCGAGAAATTTTCTTTGTCACCTTTCACTTCTAGATATTCATCTATTCTGAAGACATCTTCAAAAGGTTTCTCTTCTTCTGCAGTACTTGCAATCATACACAAACTATCAGTTTTAAAAACATGAGACCTTGTGGTCTCACTTGATGCTTCAGTCATCATATCTCCTTTCTGTTCTGAATCCTTCATATGATTCATAAAGTTCCACATATCTCCAACCTTCATCTTCACCCAGAATTTCACCCTATTCTAGTTTACAAATGGACACTTCCATTTCTAACTCAGCCTCTCTAAGTTCTTCCACCAAGATCTTCACTTGCCTTTGCTGTAGTCTTCTCTATAACTTAGACCATTTCACTGCCTTTTTCCTCAAGACCCAACCTAGTCTTTGGATTTCCTCAAGTATCATTCTTAATACATTGAGTTGTTCTTTTAACTTGGCAATCTCCTTGTCACATTCCTCTTGACTCATCCTCTTGCTATTTACCTTGGCATTCTCCTTCTTCACTTTTATTCTCCCGTGGTCTTCTTCAGAAACTCTGTTATCTCTATTATGACTGTCAGTAGTCATCTTCTTCTCCATCTTCTTGAGTTCCTCACTCACTTACTATGAGATGCATTAAAGCCTCTGCAACAACAAGTCCTCCCTGCTGCCACTTACCTCACCAAGCTTTCCTCTGTACTTGGTGTTTTGGAAAGAACTTGGTTCTCTATTCTCTGGAACCTCTTTTGAGCACTTCTCTCTACTCCTTCTAAGCTTCAACTCATCTGCACCTTTTAAGAACACAACTGTCCTCTTGTACTTCAATCGCAAATGAAATACTAGGTTCTGACCCCCTCTTCTTTCCCTCAGAAACTCTTACTAGCTTTCTTCATCCATTAGCAATTCTACCCACATCCTTTGCAGAATTTCTTTTGTGAGCTACAACAATACCTTTGTAGTAACAAGTCTCCTTCTTGCTACATATGCCTCACTAAGCTTCTCTCCTCTGAGCTCAGTCTTTTAGCATTTCACTGGTTCTTTTGTCTGGAACCAATTGAGCACTCCTTGCTCTAGGTTGCTGCAATATTTTCACCTTCCTTTGTTGTCCTCCGTCAATTGGATTCTTCAGGTTCACTGCCACTGCATGGCTTCACACACAGTCTCCATCCATTCTTCACATTTGAGTGAACCTCCACTTTCTTCAAGAAAACAAACTTCAATGTGTTTTCTTTATGCCTCTAAAATGTCTTCTTAAGAGTATCACTTACTCTCATATTATCCCATGCCTTCTTCTTATTAGATTCAAATAACCTGATCACACTTGTATTATGCTTTGATACCACTTTGATGCAGGCAAACAACGCTACACCCACAATATGCATAATATCATCCGTCCTAGGAATACAATGACCAGACTAGTTAAACCTTCATATGCTAAGGTTAAGGTCCCTTCATTTAACTAAATGCGGAAACATTTCATTCGATTTTCTATAGTCTAACCCTTCACCTATCTTTCTATCGACGCTTTATTTCTATTATAGTGGTTACATAATAGAAATATTCTTTTGCACACTTAAACCATACCTTTTATCCTTTTCTTTCGTCTTCTCACATTACTCGAGGCTTTCCTTTATCGCAATCACAATCTTTCACCACCATTAGAACATGCCTTCAAAACTCTTGACTTGCAATATGTGACTACCTTCCCCATCGTTGATTTCATTCACCAGATCAATGACTGTCGCAATATCGCATCAAGCCATCCTATGCCTCCATCGCCTCTCGCATGCGATATGCGATCACACCTGGACTTCAAATAAAATGGAACTGCGCCTATAACCTCTTTAGTTCCACTCTCCACAAACCTTTATCGCAATCTTTCTCCACCATTGGTCTTACCTTCAATTCGACGGTTGATATCTTTTCTCGATCAACAGACTTTCCTGACGCTTTATAACCGTTGATCAAGATCTGCTTGATCCGACAGTCCACAATGATATCGGGTGGAACACTTACGTGATGTTTAACATCTTTTTAGACCTGGTGAGAATTATAAACACTTGATCTATAGAAGTTCGGGTTCACCCTTGTCATTAAAGCTTGATCTCTTTATGGCCCGATATCCGTTGGATGATGAGGCTTTTAGATCCTACAATCTGGGGCCCTTCAACTAGCACACGATTTATCCACTCACTTAATCCCGCAGTTGACTATGATGTAAGCATTGACTTTGGTGATTGATGGTTAGGATTTACTACGGGACTTCAACTACGATCAAAGTATTTTTTCTTTCCTACCCCTACTGCTCTCTACTTTGGGTTTGTGCTATTTCTTCATTGTCCTTTTGTGGACTTGACTTTCTTCAGGGTTCTGGTCCTTCGCTATTCCACCACAACTCTCTCCTTAACTTAACTCCACTCATGCCTTTATGCTCTTTCACCTTCACTGTAACAATAAAGGCTTACTTTGATGTATACAAAGCTGAAACATAGCTCTATTTTTCTCTCCTCAAACCTCTTGTCGACAACAATTCTACCCAACACTTCTTTTGCTGGAATTGTTCTCTAAGACAACTCTACCCATAATCGCAACTGTGGAGATACTTCAAGAACTTCTACCTAACCATAGTTGGAACTTGTTCTATTACTCTTCTCTATATTTCACCTCTGGTTCTGCACCTGCAACATAAGTTACGCATAATCACTCTAGCCACACACAGATTATAATTCAATTACACAGTACACCTTGTAAAAACTCTGAATCGAGTTGTTTGTATTAATAATGAGTATTTACACAAGAGTCTCTCTCTCTGGCCTAATTTTCTGATCAGTGGCCTTTCTTCCCTTTCCCGTAGGCTTACAATCTGACTCTTTGACTAACTAGCTACTCTTCTAACTACTTACTAACTAACTTGTTCTCAGATTTTAGGCTTACCTTTATACAAAAAGGTTATGTGGAACTAATTCTAGTTTAGATCCTTAATTTGCTGAACTAACTCCTGAAAATATTCTAAATCCACGTTTAACTCCGACTTATCCCTAATAATCCTCTATAGTTCCTCGAATCATGAGGCCTATAAGAGTTATAATTGATTTCCAACTCTTTCATCATCATTAATCACTCATGTTCTCCTACACTTGAGACCATGTACAAGTATCCTCACACGCATCTAATTAATTTCGACTTTAACCACTCAAAACATTAATAATTACATACATAGGAATCCAACTTCCTTGAAAACACAAGACCCCCTATGTCTACTAAAATACAATGATAGTTTCGAGTCAATGCTCCTGCATCATATACCCGCTTCTCATAGCTCCGAACATAAAAGTAATGGCATTACCCTCTTTTCACATAATATCATTTTAATCCAAGTATTCAACGACCTTAAATACTTACCTCGTGATCCATTTAAGAATCTTCACTCTGCTTCATTATAGATGACCAAGGTGTTAACTACAAATTCTGTAATGAACCTGCCCAAAATTCGATCAAGCTAATGATCGATAACCTGCACGGTCTTGTTTTTAGAGGCCTCTAGTTGTCGCACCAATTTTGTAGTCCACACTATAGGGCTATAAATCCCGCACCTTCCTTGACTGTTTGTCAGCTTAGATAACCACTCTTATAGTTCAATTGGGAAAGTGCAAAATAAGATTTCATGTACCTCTGTATATAGATATCTATTCAACCAATCCTCCTTCGATAGGTGCAGATTCCTATTTTCTTGACCACAAACTCGTGAATATTTAGATATAACCACTTTTTAATATCTTTCTTAGTCAGATTCCAATGATGTGACATCACACATCTCTTTAAGCAGATCCCAGCCCTGGCTACAAAACCATTTGTTGGCATAGGGGGTCCTGAACCAGGTTCAGAGTTAGCTGCGCCAACCAAAAAAACCCTACACTACTGACCCTTACAGAAACAACCCGTGTAGCATAGGCTACTGTCTCACCCAAAGCAGTATTGGGGGATGCAAGAACCAATTTTCTGCATCCAGAGACTAGTTTGATGTCTTTTAGTGCCTTGGATTTGCCTTCACGCAGATCAATAGACTTCTAGGGCTCTTTACTGTTACTAGGTTAAAGCGGCCTTCATACCTTCGCGTAGGTCCACAATCAGTCCTTGCGGACCTTAAACAATTGATTTACCTACTTTCGTGCATCAAAAATTAACCCTATATTGGAGTTCATGTAGATCTACTTCATTCATCAGAAAGCATAAGAGAAATAATCTAAACTTCGCAGAAGTGGCTAAGCATTCATTTCATACATTATTAAGATAAATTAGTAAATTCACGTAGCATTCAATCATTGTTTCATGAAACATGTCATACATCAGAAACATATAACAAAAACAGATACAAATGGAAATTCACAATAATTCTGCAAAAATGATTCTTTATTGATCTTTATTTCACTGATTACAGACTCTCTACCCTACACACACAATTGCAGGGGTCCGTGCACTCAGCTGCAAACTCTACCCAAGCCTCTTGCACACTCAGCTGCAGGAGCCTTCCCTTCTCTATCTAAGCACATGAAGTAGAGAATTCCTACCTTAACTCTTTCCCAAGACAACTAAACTCTTCAATGTACCCAATTCTCTATCAAAACGTGTCCTACTAGAACTTGCTCAGACTCAATTATTTATAGACTTTTCAATACAATGATCTCAAAACTGACTCAAAACTTTACCCAAAATAGGGGCCTAAGCCCTGTTGACTCTTATTCATCTATTTGCTCTGCTTCCACATGTCACAGAGACTTTACATCTTTTACAAAATTGTATACAAAATTTGGGTTAACTAATTCCAAACAAACCCAGGGGACCCCATCCCAACACCTATATACACAATGTTCACAAAAATTGAAATCTAGAGAGAAATTAGACATACCTTCTACCATGCCATTACCATTAAGTATTTGAAGGCCCTTCTATCCAATATGTCAAAGCCTTTGATGCCATAACATGGTATTTTCTCCAGAGACCACTAGATTTTCTATTCCACTTTCAAGAACCACAAAACTATTGCTCCCATCAATAACAATGCTACCCAGAAGCTTGTACATAGTTCCAATCCGAACTCCCCACATCAATACTAGTGCTCATTGAACCATCTTGCAGGTCTCTTTCTTGAACACTCTTTTTACACCTGAATCATCCATCTTGCTTACATAAATTAGATTTCTGGCAAATGAAGGAATATGTAGAACACCCGGAAGTGTTCTAATCCTTCCACCTTGCAACTTCAGCTTGACTTTTTTGTGTCTGATGATTCTAGCCTTCCTATCATCCCCTAAGAAGACATCACCACCATCATATTTCTCATACTCACAGAACCACTCCCTATGGGGAGTGAAGTGAAAGGATGCACCTGAGTCAATCAACCATGCCTCATGATCTACATGTGTACTTGAAGAAGAAGCCAAGTACACATCCCCATCTTCATCTGAGGTGGTTTTTGCCTCTGCAGAAGGAGCATCATAAAATCCCTTTCCTTTCTCAGTAGCTTTAGATCTACAATCCTTTTTGAAGTGTCCTTTCTTTCTACATTTCCAGCACATCTTTACAGGTTTTCTTGGAGATTTAGATCTCCCTCTAGATTTAGATTTCCCACTCGAGGAATTATTTTTGTTTCCGATCTAGGAACTTCCTTGTACGAAAAAGGAATCACCATTCTAGCCCTCCATATTTTTCTGTCTCATCTCCTCTGACAATAAGGATGAGACTATTTCATCAAACTGCAAGGTAGTTGTATTACTACCTATTGTAACAAGTAGACTATCCCATGAATCTGGTAGAGAACACAAAAAACTGATGCACTTATCTTCATCTAATATTTTAATGTCAACATATAACAATTGGATTACCACAGTATTAAAGGCATCCAGATGCTCTGTCACTAAGTGTCCATCCTTCATCCTCAGGTTATACAACTTTTTCCATGGGAACAATTTATTCACCAGAGACTTAGATTTTTACAAAGTCCCTAACTTGTCCCACAAAGCCTTCGCTGAAGCTTGCCCTAATACATTGAAAAATAATTAATTGGAGATAGACAACCGTATTGTGCTCTTTGATTACCGATACAACTTCTTCTAGTCTTCATTAGACATTTCTATTGGTTTACTACCTGGATCTATTGCGATGCACTGACCTTTATCCACCAACAAATCCTCCATATTGAGTTTTTGCAACTCAAAACTTTGACCATTAAATTTCTCTATCTCTATCTTTTCACTAATTGCCATATTCTTTCACCGCAAGAATGGATCCCACAGATCTCCCACTGAACAGGGTCTACCACAGGCCTGAGAAAAACCCCTCAACAACAAAGGCGTCCCCTTTAAGCCAAAATAGCTATGATACCAAATATAGGTTTTAACCATGTACATAAATTACCTGCAAACGACTTCTTAAAAACATAAAATAAACAATGGAGAGAACATAAAGCATAAAACAAATATACACAGAGATTTTCCCTTGGATCCTAGAACCAGGACTACTAGATTGATTTTTCATTATATTCCTTTCAATGGTACAATACATATATATACATGTCAAAGCATCCATCAACCCTGGATTAGAACATAACCATAGTTCCCTTGGCCAGATCTACAAAATACCATGGGTAGAAAAACATCATGCCCAAAACCATGTGTGAAGTCCATGCACAAAACCGTAGATATGTCCACCCACCTAATATAGGGTAAAACAATTCCCCTCAAACCCCCCAACAGGGGGGAGCTGTCGCCCCCCCTGTGACCGCCCCGCTATGCCCAGTGCAACAAAGGGGTTCTTAGATGCCCCCCCTCTAAACCCCCAGTTTCATGCATGGGGATAGTCGTGGAAAGAATATAAAACACACCAAACATTGGATTACCAACAATAGAAGGTTTGTTAATAAATCCATTAATTATATCATCCTTGGTTTGGCTTTAAATGCAAGAGCTTCGTCCAAGGTAAGAGGAGAATGTAGGTTTTCCTTCTGATATTTGGGTGGAAATAATTGGTAATTTTTTATAGGTAGTATGGGTTTAGCAGGTGGGTATAAGACAATATTTTTGACAACAATTCCTTTCATAATTTTCATATTCCCTATCTGACATCCTATATATGCGTCTATAGTTGTTAACCATGGTCTCCCTAATATCATAGGATGCCCATCCAATCTATTTATAGGATTGATAATAAAAAAGTCCACTGGGTACTCCCAAGAATATACAGAAATGATAACATCTTCCAGAGTTCCCTCTGGTTTTACTATTGACCTGTCAGCTAGTTCCAACATAGTGGAATTCATTTTTAAGGCTGCAATCTCAAGGATACCACAGGTTTCTATAATAAAGATGTTTATAGCAACTCCTAAGTCAACCAGGGTATTTGGGAAATTGGGACCTTGAATTTGAACAATTACTACTGGATTCCCAAGGTCATCATATTTGATAGGTAGCTATTTCCCTAAGATAAGGTCAGAGAGTGTCCCCTGTTAGCACCTAAATCTGCCTCAGGCTGAAGGAAGGCCAAATTCAGGGTAACCACAAACCACGCTCAGTCTGGTAGCTAGCCCTACCAGAATAGGAGAGGGCTCTCTCCAGGTCACACTCAGTGAATAGATGAGCGAGAAGGACTGAGATGACTTTCAAATGAACTATTTGTCTTCGGCTAGTAAGTGAAAGTGAAAACAAGGAGAGATTTTTATGAATGAATGTATTTCTGGGATGTTATGGAACCACTGGACCTCAATGAATAGAGAACTAAAAATGAAGGCACAGATTATTTCATGAGGCAAGGTAGGCTGAAAGCATAGAAATTTTAATTTTAAAATGTGGTGGGATGGAAAGATTGATTAAGGAGTTGAAAAGGGCATAGGAGATGAATCCTTTTCAAACATAAGAATGAACACTGCATATGAAATTTTTCCACAGGTAGAGAAATAGAATTGAATTCTACCTGATCTCACTCGAAAAATTTCACCAGAAATGGATACGAGATGAAACTATGGAACATAACAAAGGAATGGAGAGAATGATTAAGGAGTTGAAAAGGGCATAGGAGATGAATCCTTTTCAAACAGAAGAATAAACAATGTATATGAAATTTCCCACAGGTAGAGCAACTAGAATTGAATTCTACATGATCTCACTCGAAAAACTTCACCAGAAATAGAGGTGAAATGGAATACAAAACATAACAAGGTACATATGAAACATAAGAGAAACACTTGCTATACTCACAACCACAGGAATCTCATGAAACATAGCCGCTTGTTTGGTCAATTTAGTATTCCTAAATTGATATCATTAATTGTCAACCCGGGGCTCGTAAGCTGATGAAGTGAAGGTGTACTATATGTACTTAAGCAACCTCTTAAAGCTTTTTGTCGTTTGGGGGTGTTGTTTGTGATTATTTTATCTTCCTAAGATGGAGTGATGTATTTATAAACAAATGAGTGATGTTGTGTGTGGAGTGAATTCTAAATGAGTGAGGGTGTGTGATTAGTGATTTCTAACTAATTTCTAAAAAGGAAGACTTTGAAGGAAATGAATTAAAATAAACTGAAAGCAAAGAACCACTTTCTAATGGTATTAGACACCATTCATGCTGCTGCAAAAATAAGAAAA